>JAJAGP010003736.1:0-14648 GCA_025084515.1 Ancistrus triradiatus | reverse complement strand
TCCGCTGACTCCTTATCTTTTGAAAACGTCTTTAGTTCAGTCGAAATCCCAAGTGTGGATCCTAGATTAGTTGAGAGGTTGGAGGAACCAATTACCGTATATGATGTTTGTCAAGCAGCTACCTTAATGTAGTAAGGCAAATGCCCAGGACTGGATGGATATCCTATTGAGTTTTACAGAAAATTTTTTGATCAATTAGGTCCTATCCTGGTTGACGTATATGAAGAGTCTTTTAACCTATCTAACCTATCTAAATTACCCCCAACATTCTCCAAGGCCACTATATCATTAATCCTTAAGAAAAATAAAGACCCTCTCTCCTGCACTAGCTACCGTCCTGTCAGCTTGTTGCCCGTTGACCTAAAATTGCTGTGTAAATTTTTAGCTCTACGTCTCGAACCCGTGCTCCCTTCAATAATTGCTTCAGATCAGACTGGGTTTATTCATCTTTTTTTTAATTATTCGTCATCTCCTCAATGTAATACAGGTAGTCCTCGACTTACGACGCAGATCCGTTCCTAGGTGGCGTCGTAAACCGATTTTCGGTGTAAGTCGGAGCACACGTACATACTATTACGGTTCGGCATCCTACACAATGGCGAATCGTGAAAATGAGAGAAAAGGATTTTAGGACCCAATCGCAGTTAGCTCCAGATGGTAGTGATGAACTTAAATGAATAGAATAAATAAAACAATGATTAATACAATACAAACGAACGGCAGACAAAGAAAAAATAGAGACTTTGTGTGTGTCAGCGAAACTGCCAAAGCTCACGGCCGCGTCTGCAGGGGCAGAGAAAGGCGCGGGGCGCGGCAGCGTTTTATACGCGCTGACGTGCTTTAACCAATGTGGAGGTCTCCCTCTTTAAAATGCTCAAATGATATTAAACAGAGAAGTACTCCTTTCAAACCGGAGAGGAAACAGCGCTAGAGCGCGGCCGTGTAAATGCGCTATAAAAAAAATGATGAGATATAACTGAGAAATACTCCTAATAAGGAGAAAGGGAAACAGCGCTTAAAGCGCGGCTGTGTGAACACTAGTGTGAATTAACTGAGAATAACTGTATTAAACTGACAGAAATCGGCGCTAAAGGAGCGTGCGTGCACACACACACACACACACACGTCATTAACTGAAGAAGTCTCTGCTTTCAACTAGGCAGAGATCGGTGCTGAAGCCAGCGTTCAAACACACCTGACGCAGTCAAACTGAGGAAATCTCTGTTTTAAACTGTCAGAGATCGTGACAGTGACAGTAATTATCAAAAAACAGCCGCGTAACCGTGTATTCTTCCGCCGCGCACACCAAACACGAAGTTCACATTATGACGTTTACGACGCAAAACCACTTAAGTCGAAACAAGGCTTTATAAAGTAAATGGGAGATGCGTCGTAACTACGAAACGTCGTAACTCGAGACCGTCGTAACCCGAGGTCTACCTGTATATATAATCCCTCTACAAAATTGCAAGAGGCTGTAATTTCATTGGATGATGAAAAGGCCTTTGATTGAGTGGAATGGCCATACCTTTTTTACATGCTGAAAGCGTTTGGTTTGGGTGAAAACTTTATTTCCTGCGTGAAACCGCTTGAGGCTTCCCCCACAGCCTCAGTTAGAACGAATAACTTGTATTCAGAACCGTTTCCTCTACACCGCTCCACCTGACAAGGATGCAATTTAATCCCACTATTGTTTGCCATTGTCATTGAGCCCCTAGCCATTGCTCTTAGGTCAGATCCTCGCATAACGGGTATAAGTAGAGAAGGGATGGAGCAGAGGGTCTCTCTATATGCAGATGACCTTCTTTTGTACGTTTCCAACTTCACAACATCCATATCAGCTGTTCTTGATATTTTAACTCTGTTTGGCCAAATATCAGGTTATAAACTTAACCTGGATAAAAGTGAAATTTTCCCTCTCACCTCAGCTGCCCAGTTAGCCTTTGAAGACTTTCCCATTTATGGTTGCAACACAGGGCATTACTTACCTGGGTATTCGGATTACACCAAAGTTCAGGGATCTTTTCAAGGCTAACTTTGAAGCTTTAATTAGCCGAGTACAGGAAGACTTCAATCGTTGGTCATTGTTACCTCTGTCCCTTGCAGCCAGGATAAGTTCTGTTAAAATGCACTCCCTCCCAAAATTCTTGTATTTTTTCCAATGTTTGCCCATTTTCCTCCCTCAGTCGTGTTTCCGAAAAATCGACAGTCTCATTTTGGAATTTATCTGGAACAAGAAGACTCCTAGAATTGGGAAAAATATTTTGCCCTAGGAGGTCTAGCTCTCCGTAACTTTGTTTTATTATTGGACCAGTATTGGATACAGCTGGAGAAATCTTGCGATTGCCCGGCTTGGATAACTTTAGAAGCAACTTCCTGCAGACCTGTTGACAGCACTCACGCACACTCCTATTAACATTCCTTCCTCACCTTTCACCAAAAATATTATTGTTAAGTCTACTCTTAAGTGTTGGAGACAATTTAAGCGATATTTTGGTTTACAAACCCCTTCCTTTCTAGCCCGTACTGCTGCCAACCCATCATTTATACCCTCTTTAATGGCTTAATCTTTTTCTGCTTGGTCTAATCTGGGCATCAGCATGCTGCAAGATCTATATGTTGAGGGTATGTGTTGTGAAGAGCAGACTTTGATAGATACCTGTTCTTTAAATAAAAAAGGGTGCCCACTCACACCTGATTGGCATCCCATTGATTGAAAACACCTGACTCTAATTTCACCTTCAAATTAACTGATAATCCTAGAGGTTCACATACTTTTGCCACTCACTAACATGTAATATTTGGATCATTTCCTCCTCATAAATAGATGACCAAGTATAATATGGTGTTTGTGTCATTTGTTTTAACTGGGTTCTCTTTATCCACTTTTAGGACTTGTGTGAAACTCTGATGATGTTTCAGGTCATATTTATGCAGAAATATAGAAAATTCTAAAGGGTTCACAAATTTTCAAGCACCACTGTATATATAATCCATGTTATCTTAGTATCCATGTGATATATCAATCACCAGCCATTTTATTAGGCACAGATGTTTAACTGAATGTTAACACAAATGTCTAATGAGCCAATAACATGGTAACAACTCGATGCAATTAGGCATGTAGACATGGTCAAGTTTTACATGGTATCTGTGGCACAATGAATTGATCGAGTTCCTGCTTGTTTTGCGAAGACATTTTACAATGGCCTGTTTGAAATGTATGGTTTCATATGTTATAGAAAATTTGTTTGATATCTAAAGTGAACTTTTGTCTTTAATATCACAATTTTGTAATAATGTAAGCTGTTTAAACTGACAAAAAGCTTTGAGTATTGTGAAAGGCTAGGTGCTGTGGATTGTAGTGAGAATAATTAGCTATGGACAACAGAACCCAGGTTAGGGAAATTAATGTTTGTAAGGAAGTTACGAAAGAAAGATGCATAATCAGTTTCAGCATGGTTCAGTGAAATGGTGACAGTAACCTCAGCCATGTCTATTTATAATCATCAGTTGTTATTTATCTTAAGTGTCTTAATAGTTATGTCTCATAGTTTTTTAATTTCTCTGCAATTTCTGTTCTAGAAATGAACAACACATTTTTGGAAGACTTCTCCTGCTCTTTGTGTCCACTTTCCTTTATATCACAAAATTACCTCCAAAAACACACCAGAAGATGCCACAATGACACAACGGAATTTAGGAATCAGATATCTGCACAAAGTGCAAACAACCAAAAATCATTGCCTGGTACTCTCAGCACTGACAGAGCAATGGAGAGAAAGACACACCAGTGCTCAGAGTGTGGGAAGAGCTTTAGTAGCCAATGTGATCTCAAGAGACATCAGCTTATTCACACTGGAAAGAGACCACATAAATGCTCACAGTGTAGGAAGAGATTCATTAAAAAGTGTCACCTTCAGATGCACCACCGCATTCACACTGGAGAGAAACCATATCACTGCTTACAGTGTGGGAAGAGCTTTATTACACACAAAGATCTTCAATTACACCAACGTAGTCACACTGGTGAGAAACCACATCAGTGCTCCCAATGTGAGAAGAGCTATAATAAAAAGTCACAACTTGAAAAACATCAGCGCGTTCACACCGGAGAGAAACCGTATCAGTGTTCATGCTGTGAGAAGAGCTTTTCTGACAAAGGTCGTCTCAAACTGCACCACCGCATTCACACCGGAGAGAAACCGTATCAGTGCTCCCACTGTGAGAAAAGCTTTTCTGACGGGGGTAATCTCAAAAAGCACCTGCGAGTCCACACCGGAGAGAAACCGTATCAGTGCTCACATTGTGAGAAGAGCTTTTCTGACTGTAGTTCTTTCAAAAAGCACCAGAGCATTCACTCTGGAGAGAAACCATATCAGTGCTCAGAGTGTGGGAAGAGATTCATTAATACAGGTAGCCTCCACAGCCACCAACGCATCCACAGTGGGAGAGAACACATAAATGCTCACAGTGTGGGAAGAGCTTCACTGATAGACGTCAGCTCCAGGGCACCACCACATCCACAATGGAGAGAAGCCATATAAATGCTCACAGTGTGGCAAGAGATTCACTAAGAAAAGTTTTACCTCCAGAGGCACCAACGCATCCACAGTGGGAGAGAAGCCATATAATGCTCACAGTGTGGGAAAAGTTTTTACTCAGCGAGATACTCTCAACAAAACACCAGCGTGTCCACACTGGAGAGAAGCCGTTTCACTGCACAGAGTGTGGGAAGAGCTTTACAGATGGAGGATATCTCAAAAAGCATCAGCGCATCCACACTGGAGAGAAACCATATTCTTGCTCACATTGTGGGAAGAGCTTTTACAGACCCTAGTTATTTACGACACCATGAACGCATTCACACTGGAGAGAAACCATATCACTGCTTACAGTGTGGGAAGAGCTTTATTGGCAAACAAATATCTTCAGTTTACACCAACACATTCACACTGGTGAGAAACCACATCGGTGCTCCCAGTGGTGAGAAGAGCTTTAACAAAAAAGAGTCAACTTGAAGCGCACCAGCGCATTTCACACGGGTGAGAAAACCGTATCACTGGACTGCTCACAGTGTGAGAAGAGCTTTTCTAATATTAGTTATCTTAAAAAAGCACCAGCGCATTCACACTGGAGAGAAACCATATCACTGCTCCCACAGTGTGAGAAAAGCTTTGCTGACAGTAGTTCTCTAAAATCACACCAGCGCATTCACACTGGAGAGAAACCATATCTCTGCTCACAGTGTGGGGAGAGCTTTAGTGTACACAGGCTTCTTCAATCACACCTACGTACTCACACTGGTGAGAAAACCGTATTCGTGCTCCCAGTGTGAGAAGAGCTTTAGTGAACACAGGCTTCTTCAATCACACCTACGTACTCACACTGGTGAGAAACCATATCCGTGCTCCCAGTGTGAGAAGAGCTTTAATCGAAAGACTCACTTGAAGCGCACCAGCGCATTCACACTGGTGAGAAAACCCAGTGCTCTCACTGTGAGAAGAGCTTTAATAAAAAGTCAAAAACTTGAAAGACATCGGCGCGTTCACACCAGAGAGAAACCATATCAGTGTGCCTACTGTGAGAAGAGGCTTTTCTGACCAAGGTTATCTCAAAGTGCACCACCGGATTCACACCGGAGAGAAACCGTATCAGTGCTCTCACTGTGTGAGAAGAGCTATACTGACAGGGGTAATCTCAAAAGCACCTGCGAGTCCACACCAGAGAGAAACCGTATCAGTGCTCACATTGTGAGAAGAGCTTTACTAACTGTAGTCAGCTTAAAAGGCACCAGCGCATTCACACCGGTGAGAAACCGTATCAGTGCTGAGTGTGAGAAGAGCTTTACTAACTGTAGTTCTCTCAAAACACACCAGCTGGTCTACACTGGAAAGAAAAGTGTCACTGCTTAAACTGCCGAAGGAGCTTCAATGATCTGAAAACATTTTGGAACCGCAAGTGTACTGACCCTGAACAAGCTTCACCCTCTGGTCACCCTCCTCTCGCCCTCCTCTCACCACCCCCAGACAAGGCTGCAGTGCTGTCCTTGATGTTCTTCTTATGACATTATGTAATGTAAGAGTCCAGTTTTTAATAGATAGATAGATAAAGTGGGGCAAATACGTATTTAGTCGGCCACTGATTGTGCAAGTTCTCCTACTTAGAAAGATGAGAGAAGTCTGTAATTTTCATCATAGGTACACTTCAATATGAGAGACAAAATGAGAAAAAAACTCCACGAAATCACGTTGTAGGATTTTTAAAGAATTTAATTGTAACTTATGGTGGAAAATAAATATTTGCTCAATAAGAAAAGTTGAACTCAATACTTTATGACATAACCTTTGTTGCTAATGACTTCCTAATATGCACTGACTCCAAATCTTACCTACAAGCATTGACATCCCTACAAATGTATCACCCCATCGTCGCAGAAGTCCTAGCGAAGGACAAAGACTTAAGATAGGAGGGAGTCTACATCACGTATTGCTGGATCCCTGCCATTGTAACGTAATGGGTAACGAGAAAGCAGACAACCTAGCCAAAAAATCTGTCACTGATGGAAGGGGGTTTTGGCTTAAAATCTCAACGATACATGGCCCCGTTCATTCTTCCCTTAACATGGTTCAGTCGTCCTGTCCCCTTTGCAGAAAAACAGCCCCAAAGCATGATGTTTCCAGCCCCATGCTTCAGAGTAGGCATGGTGTTCTTGGGATGCAACTCAGCATTCAACTTCCTCCAACCACGAGTTGAGTTTTTCCCAAAAAGTTATATTTTGGTTTTATCTGAACAGATGATGTTCTCCCAATCCTCTGCTGGATCATCCTATGCTCTCTGGCAAGCTTCAGATGGGCCTGGACATTTACTGGCTTAAGCAGGGGAACACACCTGGCACTGCAGGATCTGAGTCCCTCTCGGTGTAGTGAGTTACTGATGGTAGTTTCCACTTCCATGCTTCACAGCTCAGCATTCAGCATCCAAACACGACGAGTTGAGTTTTTACCAAAAAGTTCTATTTTGGTTTCATCTGACCACATGATATTCTCCCAATCCTCTTTTGGATCATCTGGCAAACTTTAGATTGGCCTGGACATACAATTGCTCCCACAGTTGATTTATTCACACCAACCTGCTTGCCTCTTGTAGATTTACTTTTCCCAGCCTGGTGTAGGTCTACAATTTTTTTCCTGGTGTCCTTCGACAGCTCTTTGGGCTTGGCCATTGTTGAGTTTGGAGTCTGACTGTTTGATGATGTGGACAGGTGTCTTTTATACAGATAACAAGGTCAAACAGGTGCCATTAATACAGGTAACCAGTGGAGGACAGAAGAGCTTCTTAAAGAAGAAGTTACAGGTCTGTGAGAGCCAGAAATCTTGCTTGTTTGTGGGTGGCCAAATACTTATTTTTCACCATGATTTACAATTAAATTCTTTAAATGTGATGTATAATGTGATTTGTTGGATTTTTTTTCTCATTTTGTTTCTCATAGTTGAAGTGTACTTATGATGAAACCTACAGACCTCTCTCATCTTTCTAAGGGTGTACTCACACTAGAAAAACGGACCGCGTCCGGGCGCGTTTGGCTAGTGTGAGTGCTCCCAATCGCGCCGTGGCCCGATTCACGAATCGCACTGGGGCCCTCTTGAAATAGGTGGACTGGAGCGCGGTTCGCTGGACTCCAGCACGGTACGTTTGCAGTGTGAGTGCAATCGCACTCTGGCATGCTTTCGTCATCACAGACGCGCTCACACAGCACAGCCACTTCATTGTTGTACATATGTGATCAGGTAATAACACACTTCTGTGCCTTTCTTTGGTTTCGTTTTGTTCACGCTGACACACAGCCCTAGTACGTCTTATAATAAATGCATTGATAATGCAGCTCACTGTGTTTCAACTTCTTATGCTGCACATTGGACTCTCTGCTTATACAAGGCTTTTTTATTTCTCTATGTGCGCACTGACACACAGCCATAACAAGCCTTGTAATAAGGTGCATTGATTAATACTGCGACGCGCTGTATTTCGGCTTATCGTGCTGTAGAGCGGACTTCCTGCTTGTATTTAATATGTATTTAATATGTGACTTTATTGTTTCTCTTTGTTCGCGCTAACACACAGCCCTAATAAGCCTTATAATAAGTGTATTGATAATGTAGCTCAGTGTTCCGGCTTCTCGTGCTGCACGTCGCATTCTATGCTTATACTTATACATGGCTTTTTTATTTCTATTTGTTCGTGCTGACACATGGCTCGAATAAGCTTTATAATAAGGTGCATTGATTATGCGATGCGCTGTATTTTGGCTGTACAGCGGACTTTGTGCTTGTACTTACTATGTGACTTTTTGTTTCTTTTTGCGCGCTGACACACAGCCCTTATACGCCTTATAATAAATATACCGATGATGAACTATTTTTCGGCATCTGGTGCTTACGGAGGCAACTGCACAGCGTGCACAAAACGGCATAAACGTATGTGATTACCCGATCATATGTACGACCATGAAGTGTGCTGGGCGAACGTGCATGGTGATGACGAAAGTGCGCCGGAGCGTTTCTGTGTGAGGCTAGTGTGAGTGCGGGCCAGAGCGTGTTTGTCCCCCCTCCCCTTTCGGACTCTGGCCCGGTTCAGGCAACGGTGCCTATTGTGAGTACAACCTCAGTAGAGCACTTGCACAGTTAGTGGCTGACTAAATACTTTTTTGCCCCACTGTACTTTATATTTTGCACAACCTCCATTCTCTCATCACCAATGGTGATGGGATGATGAATGAAGGGTCTCGCTCTCCTGAAATCTAGGATCAGCTCCTTTGTCTTGGTTGCTTTGAGGCTCAGGTTGTTCTCTCGGCTCCAGTTCTGCAGGTTCTCCACCTCTACTCCTGTAGGCAGCCTCATCACCAGATGTAATCCTGCCTATCACAATGGTGTCGTCTGCAAATTTTATTATAGTGTTGGTCTCATGGGTAGGTTTGCATTCCTATGTGTAGAGAGTGAAGCAGGAAGTGAAGTGAAGTAGGAAAACAAAACATAAACTTAAAAGTCTCCTGGAGCTACGTAAGCACAATATATCAGTTTGTAAAGGTAAATGAATCTTCAACATCATGATTATTAATTGTCTGTACTTCACTCATTTGGTGGAATGAATTCCCTGGCTTTCTCTTGCTTGTATCCAATGGTGACTGGACGTCCAACTTTTACCACTACATCTTGTAATCACTGAATTAATGATGAAAATAAACAAAAACGTTGCCTTACTATGTTTGGTGCTGTGTCTTGACTAAGTACGTGTTAGTTGTTGTTGCTTTTTCAGCTTTTGTGCAAATTAACACTTGGGACATAGATTATTCAGGCTAGTAAGATGTAGTGTCTACTAAGTTAAATGCAAATCAAGTCACTGTGTATTACATTGCTATAGCCTTTTTTATAAAGAGAGCAAAGCAGCTTTACAAATGGCTCAGCTGGAGCAAGTGCAGAGTGAGAGGGGCAAGGAAAAGCTCTCTCAATATGATAAGGAAGAAAAGTTGGGAGGCCCAAGATTCAAAAAGGGACTCAACCTACTGGGCAGCCTAGATATATATGAATTACATTCTATAAATATTAAATTTAATATCCTTAAGCAGGTAACAGTTTGTGTCATGGCATCCCAAAATCAACCAGCTCAGGGGCAGCAAGATCTTTGTTTCTCTGCAGAAGTGGCTGGATAAGCTGGTGGATTTCAGGCTTAGTCCCGTGGTAGCACTGGCCTTCCTTACCAACCTGTTGAGGCACTAGGCCTCCCTAGCAGTCATGTTGCCACCCACAACGAGCACACTGGCCACAAGCAGAATAGTCGTACGGTCCCAGTGAAAGACCTTTGCCTATCGCCTCCTTAAAAAGTAAAGCCTGCCCTGGCCTTTCATGTACAGTAGTTCTGTTATCAGAAGGTTTTGGTATCAGAGGTTGCCAGCAGCCTTGGATAACATTCCTGGCAATTCTGCCCATCCCCTCCATGGCAAGATAGGAAGACAGTTTTTCATTGCCACTGCCACCCGAGACTTGCTCAGTTTGGGCTATGGATCTAGATGTTTGTAAGGTTAATTTAAAACAATGTTGTGTTGAAAAAATAGGCTGTAGGAATGTATGACTTCTTATCCACAGTGACTCGCTTTAGTATTTTACTTAGTGGATATTATATCATACTACTATAAATAATCTACATCTCATATCTTTATCTGCATAAAAGCTGAAAAAAGCAGCTACCATGTAGTTAGCCAAGACAAAGCACCAAAATATAGTAAGGCAGCATGTTTATTAGTGTACAAGATTAGTGCTTAAAAATAAATAAATAATGAGTTGGATCCTTAGTCACCATTTGATACAAGCATGCGACTCAGCCATTCAGAAAGCCAGTGGAATTCATTCCATCAAGTGAGTGAAGTACAGACAATTAATAATCATGATATTGAAGATGCATTTACTTTTACAAGTGATATATTTTGCTTATGGAGTTGCTGGAACTCCATACTCTTACCAAGTTTTGATTTCCTGCTAATTGTCTCTGTCACAGTTCGGTAGGCAGGTCAGGAAACAGGGAAAATTTCCACAAGAGGGAGACGTGTGCACACTAATGCACACTAATGTGCTCACAGCAGGGGAGCGGGGGATTGAGAGCACAAATTCTCTGCGGACAAAAATCGCAGACCGCGACATTTTAGTAACAAGTATATTTACAAAATGGCAGCCACACCCTCCAACCCGGTGTTCAAGCAAACATATATATAATGTATATGTAATGATATATATATGTGTGTGTGTGTATGTGTATCACACCAGATAACCATTCTTTGGTAGAACGACTTGTGTGCTTAGGGTTGTTGTCTTGCTGCATGACCCACCTTCTCTGGAGATTCAGTTCATGGACAGGTGTCCTGACATTTTCCTTTAGAATTCTCTGATATGACTCAGAATTCATTGTTCCATCAATGATGGCAAGCCGTCCTGCCCAGATGCAGCAAAACAGGCCCAAACCATGATACTACCACCACCATGTTTCACAGATGGGATAAGGTTCTTATGCTGGAATGCAGTGTTTTTCTTTCTCCAAACATAGCAGTTTCTTAAACCAAAAAGTTTTATTTTGGTCTCATCCTTACAAAAAACATTCTTCCAATAGCCTTCTGGCTCGTCCACGTGATCTTTAGCAAACTGCAGACGGGCAGCAATGTTCTTTTGGCTTTGTTCTTGTTTCTTAAGTGGCTTTCTCCTTGCAACCCTGCCATGCACATAACTGCTCTTCAGTCTTCTTCTGATGGTGGACTCATGGACATTAACATTAGCCAATGTGAGAGAGGCCTTCAGTTGCCTAGAAGTTACTCTGGGGTTCTTTGTGACCTCGCCAACTATTACACGCCTTGCTCTTGGAGTGATCTTTGTTGGTTGACCACTCCTGGGGAGGATAACAATGGTCTTGAATTTTCTCCATTTGTACACCATCTGTCTGACTGTGAATTGGTGGAGTCCAAACTCTTTTGAGACGGTTTTGTAACCAATTCCAGCCTGATGAGTATCAACAACTCTTTTTCTGAGGGCCTCAGAAATCTCCTTTGTTTGTGCCATTATACACTTCCACAACTGTGTTGTGAAGAGCAGACTTTGATCGATCCTTGTTCTTTAAATAAAACAGGGTGCCCACTCACACCTGATTGGCATCCCATTGATTAAAAACACCTGACTCTCATTTCACCTTCAAATTAACTGCTAATCCTATTTGTTCACATACTTTTGCCACTTACTAATATGTAATATTGCATAATTTTCCTCAATAAATAAATGACCATGTATAATATTTTTGTCTCCAAAGTCTGGTTTTATTGTCATTTCAACTATATACACAATACACAGTGAAACGAAATAACGTTCCTCCAGCACTTACAGGTGCTACATAAAGCCAAGGAGGACAGTACAGTACTAGTATTTGTACATTACTACTCATTTGTTTAACTGAGTTCTCTTTATCTAACTTTAGGACTTGTGTGAAAATATGATTATGTTTTAGGTCATATTTATGCAGAAATATATAAAATTCTAAAGGGTTCACAAACTTTCACGCACCACTGTATTGATGACTATTTACTATTTGGGGTATGGCTTCCTGGGCTGGGAGCCTTAGCCTTTGGGCTGTGGTAGCCTAGCAGTTAAGGTACTGGACTCTGGACCAGAAGTCCACGGTTCAAATCCCACCTCTGCCAAGCTGCCACTGTTGGGTCCTTGAGCAAGACCCTTAACCCACAATTGCTTGGATTGTAAGACTGTAATAATTGTAAGTTGCTCTGGATAAGGGCATCTGCTAAATGCTGTAAATGTAAATGCTGCTGTAAATGAGAGCTTAGATGACCTGGGACAGAGCAGCTGTGCAGGCTGCAGAGCATTCTAGGTGGCACTGACTGGTCAATAATTACGTTCAAGGGCGGGGCGACCTCGGGACTGGCATAAACCGGCCGTGAGGGATGGCCGTCAAACAGGTACCCTGGGAAAAATGGGAGTCTGCGTGAATAGCTAATTCATACAGGTCAACCAGAGAGACGGCGTCCGGACAGCTTGTTCCTCACCTCCTCTCAGAGGCCGTGAGACTCCCAGCTTTATGCCAGTTCCGAGGTCGCCCCGCCGTTGAACGTTATTATTGACCAGTCAGCGCCACCTAGCCTGTTCTGCAGCCTGCTCAGCTGCTCTGCCCCAGGTCATCTAAGCTCCCATTTACAGCAGCATTTACATTTACAGCATTTAGCAGATGCCCTTATTGACAAAAATGTCCATTAGCACCCGGTCGTCAAAACTGGTGGCCGTAGCCAGCTCACGAAACTCCCCTACGTAATCAGCCACCATCCTGGAGCCTTGAGTACTGTCAACAATACTGGATGGCTCTGGACGCTCGCAAAGGGAGCTTAGTTGCTCAGGAAGTGAGCGTAAAGGCACGGCATGCTCAAGTATGATGCTCCCCGGGACCTCCCACTCCTGGACAGAGATCCGCTCAATGGGATTGTACATGTCGGCACTTGCTACCTTAGGGGCTAGGCCACACAGCATCCAAAATGCGGGAGCTGGGTAGAGTAACCTGCCGCCTGCGGAGACTGGGGACCTCCAAACTGGAGGTCCAGAAGCTAACGTTGGGTCCTCTTGCTGGTTGCACCGTTCTGTTACAGTTCGTCATGTTAAAAACGAATGATGAACAAAATATAAGCTTTAAGGACCCAAATGCAGTTAGCTCCAGATGGAATTGGTGAACCAAAATAAAATAAAGAAATAAAACAATGGTTCACACATAATTAAGTAAATAAATAAATAAATAAAGGAAGCAACTGCAGTGGCTGGGAATCGAACCCCTGGTCCTTTTCCGTGTAAGACGCGGCAGTGTCTGACTGCTGTAGTAGGCACTCCACATTTTGCCAGTCTTCTCCGACCTTCTGGTGTTTTTGATTCAGCTAAGTGGTCTGGTATGAAATGTCTGCTACAGACCTTTGAATGCGGAGAAATGATAAAGTGGTCCAGACAGGTGTTTATTAGCCACCATCTCCTGAGGTCACTCTGGCCTGGGAAGCTATGGAAACCTTAAATTTCGCAGATGCTGAGCAAAGGGGGACAACTGTGCTCTGAATATTTTGTCTGGAACTGTTTTGTCTTAAAAAAAAACTTTGCGATGGACACTCATTTTGATATGCGCTAGCAAAAAACAGAAAGTTTGTAGAAGGCTGGTGAATGGTAAACAACATGACAGGAAACATACGATCCGTACTTTTTGAAAACGGAAGCGCGTCACGGCCATGAATGCAAGTAGTCCATTCCTGCACTTTTACTCTAAGAAGTGATATTTTGGAGTATTATGAAGCCACTGCTAATTATTTTAAATACATATCTTAACTTTGGTTATGTGCCAAAGTCCTTTAAGGGTGCCATTATGACTTGACTGTCTCTAAGCCATACAACTGAGAGAATCTGAGAGAACGCTGAGAGAACTGACGCAAGAATTGCGAGGATCTGGCAACCCAGACTGATCCGCGGTTGCACACAGGACGCCGTTTCGTAGCTGCTAGCAGCTTATTACCTTTGATATATTTTAATTCCCGATCGCATCTGTATCATATATAATCGTATGTATTGTAGGTTTTTACAACATCTTAATCATTTTATTCTCGTACCGGCGGATTATATTTTTTGCCGTTAATCGTTAATTAGTAACTTTACAGGTATACCGGCTTGTGTTCGCAGTAGTTAGCCATTAGCTAATAACAGAGTTGCGTCTTCTTTTGCAGTAGTGTGTGTTTTTATAACTTTTTACAGTCTTTTCCCACTTTCTTTCTGAGACTTAGTTTTTTTTGTGATGTTTTGTGTTGACTTAACTTGTATTAACGCTTTAATCGAGCATTGTATTAGACCATCGGCTGCAGCTGAACCATATCTTCACTCGGCACCCCACAACACCACCCGAAGCTAAGTACCTTTAATTCATTAATTGTATTAACATGGCTTCTGCTGTGCTTGTTCCCTGTGCCGAGTGTTGCATGTTTAGCTATTCTTCCTCCGTCATTAGTGTAAATTTTACTTGTGATAGGTGTAGGCTTGTAGCCAGTCTGACGGAGAAGATTGTAGTTTTAGAGGCGCGCATCCAGA
>JAJAGP010003735.1:0-65680 GCA_025084515.1 Ancistrus triradiatus | reverse complement strand
ATCAAATCTTTCATGTGAGCAAAGTTGCAACACACACTGCCCACAATCCTGACCAACAACAAACACTATGAGATGATCATGAAGCAGAATCTCCACAAAAACATCACAGTTAGAAAAAACATTCTTGTTAAGTATACAAAAGTCGGGTCTTTTGAATAACTGATGTCAATATCAATGCCCTGGATGGCGTACAGACACAATGGGTGGTACCTCCTAACAGAACAGATAAAAACAAGCATTCTGTGCCGAGCTGTTACAATCACAAACATAACGGCCATTGCTTTCATTATACATATACACTGGTGTAAATGACAACAAATTTGTTTTCATGGGATGTCCCAGCTTCTTACAAAGTTGAGGTCAGAGCAAGGGCCCAAAGGATTTGGAATTTAAACACCCACCTGTCCAAACAGTAGCCTAGTGCCCTAACTAATAAGACCCTGAGTAAATGTAACAAACTAGTTTTCTGTTCTGTTGGAAATATGGGGGCTACAACTTCTTATACACATTTTTAATCCATGAAAATAAATATACAAACATGCATATTCACAGAAATTTCTCAAGAGGTTTCTGGGTGTCTTAATTCTATGAGAAATACATCTTCCATGTTTGTGTACTGTCCCAAATCATTACCTTCACACTTATCATGCACCCTTGATGACTGCACACTTGAAGGCAGGATCCACATGCCATTTGGGACAAAATACCCAAGCTCAAAGCATACTTAAATTAATTCAACTAGCTAATTTACTAATTCATACATAGCCTGATGTGCGCACACATAACGGAGGATAAAAAGAGCACTATCAGGATTTTTACCAGCAAGTTTAACAAGCTATATTGCTTATTAAAATAAGCTATTAAAGACCAACCTGAGCCAAAGCTTTATCACCTTTAGGATTTAGAAGGTGGAAAAGCTACATAGTCAGTCCTTTAAATCAAACGTCCCGGCTCTTAATGGATTCACAGCTCGACTGAAGATCAGTTTTAGTCCCATCAACAAAAATGCTGAATCAGCTTCATCCCTCACAGAGACGTCGTTTGCTGGAGTTAAACTCGGCTCTTTCATTACACACCATCCGCAGCTGATCGGAGCTTCGTTCATCTGACAGGTTTGTTATCTCTTAAGTCCAGCTCTAACCCAGAGAAGCTGCTGATGCTCTGTAACTCTGTCAGTACATTTCTGACTGATCAGATTCACATTAAGAGCTTCATCATACTAATTTATAATCGATAATCAAACCGGATCCTAGACTTTGGTTATAACACTGGGATCTGACTCTGATTTGCTTCAGTCGGTAGAATAGTGGATCTTAGTAACAACCTTAGTAAACCCCACCCATTTTATTTGCTGAATGTAAATAAACTTTATTTTTAATAAATTAAAACTTACCAATCGATATATTTGTGTTTATTGTCTCTATAATAAACAGTTATTGGACATTCTGTTGTTCGACTTTAATGACTGAAGGGCTTAGCCGCGGGGGAACGATAGAATGGAGCCATTTTACCTCGCGGAATGGTGACAAACAAATCTTTTTTTATGTCCTCCATCTTAAAATCTAACAATAAATGGCGATAATCGCAATAATACCCTCGAGGTCGTGCTTTAATGTCAGATATTGGCACGTGCCAATATCCCATGTTAAAGCATGACCTCGTGTATTATTGCTTAATTAAGAAAAAGCAAAGCATGGATTTTATCCCAGTAACCGGATTACTCATAGCATGTATACCAGTTAACTGATTATAATCAGTGTTTTAATAATTTTAGTCATTTTAATTGCAGGGGACTAAGGTTTTTTTGTTTAAAACTTACAGAAGAAACGTGCATTGATTCGCATTGTTTACACTTCAGAAAACAAGATGGAATGTCTTTTATCCAATGTAAAATGGACGATCATGAGAAAACCCCACTGTAAACCGATCTCAGTCAAACCAATTATACCATCGACAGTTATTCTCTGCTTCAGACAGCATCATTTTGATGGTTTTAAGATGAAACGCCCTAAACTAAACCTTAAACACAACATTCCACAAAGACGTTTAACAAGAAAACAAAATATGGGTATACGATCACTGCTAGGCATAAACGTCTGTTGGTTATATCACTACACATATGGTGCATGCAATTTTGATGTGTTCCTTTTGCTGCCCTCTGGCTGCTGTCAGTTGTAACACAGCCAAGGCACAACGTAAGAAAAACGTTTGAATGGACACAGCCTGCTGGGCGCACACACATTTCAGTCCACCATTTGCTTTCACTTTGGTAAGTTATAAAGATTGACAAATAAATGAAACCAAAACATAAAAACCATAAGAATTTTAAGAGCATAAGGTCATGCGAACAATTCAATGGCTATTGGACCGGACAGTTGTGTAAGCACTGTGGATGCAAACCTAAGATCAATCATATCAATCAACAAAATAGTACCGCTTTTTAATGGAGCAGAATTTAATGCATTAATGAGAAGTGGTTCCCAAACTTTTTCTGCAGTGCCCCCTTTTGTAGACAAGTATATTGTCAAGCCCCCCTCCGAAAGAATATAAAATGTAAATTCACCTTTAGAGTTGAATTATGACAAGTGACATGCATTATGGTATATTCTTTGCTTTCAACAGGATTTCTCAAAATTGCCTCTTGTCTTTCTGTGAAGAATCAACCACCCGCTAGCCCAAAATGGCCTGAACAAATCATGGGAAACGGATGTTATAAGTCTATAATCTTTGAATATTTTAAAATGTTATGGATCATTAGACACTATAGGAATAAATGAAAATTACATAAATACATCAGAGGGAAACCAAAATAATGGAATAATTTAGGGAAAGAATAAATTCCGATTCATAATGCCCTTGGAAACAGGACCATTACTCACACTGACTCCGAATAATGTAGTGGGAAATTATGAGTCAGATTAAAACCTTAAACCAGAAGGTCCAGGGTTCAATCTCACCTCTGTCAAAGCTGCACTGTTGGGTCTTTGAGCAAGACCCTTAACCCATTACATTTAGTTATTAGCAGATGCTCTTATCCAGAGCGACTTACAAGCACAGTCTTACAACCCAAGCAATGGTGGGTTCAGGGTACTGCTCAAGGCACCCAACAGGCCCCAGCTTGGCAGAGGAGGTATTTTAACCCTGGACTTTCTGGTCATAGTCCAGTTACCTTACCGCCTAAGCCACTCCAGTGCCAGAATTGCTCAGATGTAAAAGTTGTATCAGATATAAACTGCTCTGGATAAGGACATTGCTAAATGACCTAAATGTAAATGTAACTGCTTACAAGGCCTCATAAGAACAGCCACAGTTAAATTCTTCTGACTTTACTTTGTTGGCGGCAGAACAACAAATCATAGTGCTGGAAATATGAAAGTCAGTAGGATTTAATCTTAATTTAATGAACCCGGAGATTTTTCCCTTGGTGCGGTTTGTGAAGCAAGTGAGAATGAGAACCAAAAACAAATGGCCATCGAGTCAAAGAACACGCACAAACTAAAGAGACGCTGGGAAGGATTCATAAAAATTCCTTGCTAAACAGTTGCTAAAGTTTTCCGTTGGTTATTTAGACTATTCTGTGTAGCTCCGGGCTGGGGTTGGGTCCGATAACGATGAATCTCAGACGTTTGCAGCTTAAGATGTACTTAAGCAATGAATGAACTCTGTTGCGGACTGTTTCCCAAAAGAGCTCTTATCAGGAGTTTAATAAGCTTTACTGCCAAACTCCACCCCGGCACATCTGCCTCGCAACAAGCCTTGAAAACCGACAATCAAACAAGCAACTGCCATTCTCTGCTTCAGAGTATCAGTTGTCCAATATCTCCATGTTCATACCGCCCACCTGGCTATATTACTCCTACTCTAGGTTATTTAAGTATGGCTCCATTGTCACCCGAGCAAACTAATATGGATTACAAACAGTGAAAAGTGTAACCGTCTGATCAGAAAATTGGATTAGCCCCTGTAACTGCAGGACGACTGGATTTGAAACAGAAATCCAGAACTCTCATTGAAGTCCAGATTCAGTGATGAAACAAGTTGAAATCAGGTGTAGGTCACATGGTTAGTAGTCCTTTGTTACGTAAGACTAAAAGCGCCCCCCCCCGGTTTCAGTAAATTTTACTGCAATTAATAAGCCTGAGAAGAATGCACGTGCAAAAACATCCCAAAAAATGACGTTGATTGAGATTGTATACAATAAAAGATGCCAATATTTTGAAAAAATGTCCTAGATCTCTCTTGAAACATCTGGGGAATAGGGAACCACTTGAAACTCCTGTGTTAAAACCAAATACATCCAAGCCAAGATAAATTGAGAAACCCTCTGAAGATGAAGCGGCATTGTGGAAGTGATGGACTAAATCAGCATGGGAATTTCCCTTGAAGGTTAAAAATGGTGAAACTGTGGCATTCTGGGCCGTTTTGTACCAGCCGCTCTTTTTTTAAATGGATGGTTTGCTTCATCGGAAAACTCACGTTTTATTCATTATGAGAAGTTCCAGCAAAGGCATTTCGTTGTGAAAACCGCTTTCAAAGCGTTCAAGTCATTAGAACGGACAGCTGTCAGACATGGATGCAAACCTTTAAAATCACAAATCATGTAATCGCGGCGCGTAGTGTGGAATTATTTGGTGAACTGAAATATTTTAATCATTATTCTTGTTGCTTGCTCCCTTTGACCCTGAAGAAACGTTTTTTTCCAATAAAATAGCATTACACGGCCATACGAGTATACAATATATGTTACACTATACGGACAAAAGTATTGGACAACTATACATTTAAAACTGAGTGGCATTGTGAGATATTTGCCCATTCATCCAGAACAGCATTTGTGAGGTCAGACACTGATGAGAGGACCTGGCTCACAATCCCCATTCTAGTTCATCCCAAAGGTTGAGGTCCCTTCACTGGAACTAAGGGACCTAAAATAAGCAACCTAATGCTTATCAACCCCCCACTGAAGTTTACAGTTGGCATGATGCATTCTCCTTTCCTTTACCAAAACCAGACTATCAGACTGCCAGATAGAGGAGCCTGATTGGAGTCCACACAACTCCATCCGATGCTTGTCATGGTGCTCGGTGATACAGATGCTTGGAAATGGAAAGCCATGACACGAAGCTAAAGGAGCACAGTTTCTCTGCTGACAATACCAGAGGAGGTTTGGAACTCAGCACTTGTTAGCCCCGCTCTGTAACTTAAGTTGGTCGCTCACTTCGTGGCCGAGTCGCTGTGGTTCCTAAATGGTTCCACTTTTCAATAATACCACTCACAGCTGATCGCATAATATCTAGAAGGGACGAAACTTCAACTACAGACTTCTTGCTTTGCTGGCATCCTATCACAGTATCGCATTCAAATCCAGAGGTCTTTAGAATGACCCATTCTGTCACAAATGTTTGCATGACTAGGGTCTCGATGTTACACACCTGTGGCAATGGGACTGAACGAAACCCAAATGACTGAGGTGTGCCCCAACACTGTTGACCATAATGTAAATACCGGGAATTCTCAAATGAAGGTGAGGTGTTCAGAACACAAAAACCAGGGTTAATGACGTTAGTAAAACATCGAAGGCACCAGCACAACACTGAGCATGATATTCAGCAGTGTTTGACCGACTGCAGTCTCAAACACGGTGTTTGCTTTTAAGACCCGAGTCTGAAAAGCTTAACATGGTTTAATGTTTTAAAACAATGACCTAGAAACACCAAACTTCTCTCACTTATTATTGGTCATAAGTACTCTCTACTGCTGGAATGATAAACCTGTGATCCAAAAGTAAAGTTATCTTTTATTTAACCACAAGCTTTTCTGTTCCCATTTAAACCTATAATAAGTAAAACGCTTAAGGTAAAAATGATTACTTTCCTTTTAGGTCACATGTCCGTCATTTCAGCAGTAGAGAGTAGTTATGAGTAGTAACAGAGGTTTGGTGTTCCTAGGTCACTGCTTTAGTGCATTAATCCACGTTGAGCTTTTACTTGTAACAAGTTAAAATGAGAAGAAAAACACTTAAACTATACTCTAAAGCTGAAATTTCAAATTTATCCCTAAATACTGGGCATTTTTTTCACCATTTTGGAACGAGTTTAAAAAAAAAAAAAAACTGTAAACCGATTATTAAATTTAAAAATACAAACGATTCTAGAAAAATGGAGTCCAATGCACACATAACATAGGCATTGAGAGACTTTACCTATCGTCTCGGCTCTCCAAGCATAAACCCACGGGACGCTGACCGGCTAAAGTGCTCGTGGTTTGACATTACATACCCCTGATCAGAGGTTTTTCATTAGCTTTCCGATTACCGCCTTCTTTAACTGTGTAAACACTGCGAACCTGTCCTTACAAAACAAGGGCGATATGGCTCAGTGTGCTCTTCTCAATATGCTGGATTTCCCGTGTTAGCGTTGCCGCGCTTGCCGGCCTTCGACCTCCAAGCGGCAAATTTTACATGTACTGTTCTTCTGCTCAGTGTCGGATGCGTAAAACCAGTCCAAAAAAGAAGTTGCCCCCTAGTTGCTGGTTGTTGGTAAGTCATTGGACTTTCTATACTAAATACCTCTAAGACAAACTCAGTATTCTGCTGACCCATCATTACATTTACAGAACTTCGCAGGACACCCTATACAGAGGCACTGACCAATGGTACAGTCTTACAATCCAAGCAATGTGAGGTTAAGGACTTGCTCAAGGACCCAACATTGGCAGCTTGGCAGAGGTGGGATTTGAACCCTGGACCTTAGGTTCCACGGCCAGTACTAACCGCTAGGCTGTTACACCAGTCCGCAAAATGGTTTTAACGTATTGTCCGTTGCTGCAAAAACAACATGGGTTGGAGCCGTGTCTTGGCAGTAGGTTCCACCGAGAACATGGACAATGCTGACCAACCTCAGCATAGCGTCATCTTTAGGCAGAGGAGTTCATTCAGCAGCAGACTGCTGTCCACTTCTTGTTCCACTGACAGATTCAGGAAGTCTTTTGTCCCTCAGGCCATCAGACTGTTTAACTCATCCCAGTAAAGTAAATAATTATCTTGAGACACTGTTACAGTCCAGTTCTCTATAGTGGTTATCAGTTTAGACTGTTTCATATATTAATTTTGTGATTTGTCTGTAACTTTACTGTTTAACTATGTATATACATCAATATATATGCTGCTATTATTAAACTAAGCCTGACCTTCACTGACTTTCAACTCCCTCCACAAATTTTCTATGGGGCTGAGGTCTGGAGACTGGCTAGGCCGCTCTTTGGTCTTGGCCATGGTTGAATTTGGAGTCTGACTGTTGTGACTGTTTGGAGGCTGTGGACAGGTGTCTTTTATACAGATAATGAGATCAAACAGGTGCCATTAATACAGGTAACGAGTGGAGGACAGAAGAGCTTCTTAAAAGAAGTTACAGGTCTGTGAGAGCCAGAAAGCTTGCTTGTTTGTGGGTGACCGAATACTTATTTTCCACCATGATTTATAATTAAATTCTTTAAAAATCCTACAATGTGATTTCCTGGATTTTTTTTCCTCATTTTGTCTCTCATAGTTGAATACCTGTTATGAAAATTACAGACCTCTCCCCTCTTTCCAAGTAGGACACCTTGCACAATCAGTGGCTGACTAAATACTTTTTTGCCCCACTGTATCTAAAATGTCTCCTCCATCCAGTGGCTCTCGCATGTGGCCCACTCTACTTGAGGTAAAGCAGTACTGTATTAGGGTCGGTCACAGCAAGGCATGAATGTGCTACAAATGCTGTGCTAAAAAATCTGTCAGTGAACAGTTTTCTACCTCGGTATATAGTGTCATACTGTCCAGCCCTAGCAACCAACAATCAGAAGGTATGCAAACCAAGGACGAGACCGTATTAGCAAAAATCCCTAATTCTGAGAAGGCTTAAATAAGCAAATAAGCATTTGTTATTCTGTCATCATCTCTTTTTTTGGCTGCTCCCATGCAGGGTCTGCACAGCAGATCTGATCTGCATATTTGACCTGGCACTGTTTTATGCCAGATGCCCTTATTGATGCAACCCTCCCATCTCATCCAACCCTAGGACGGCCCATGAAGGCAGTGACTGGGCACACAAACTGTTCAGAGTTTAAACAATTTAGTGTCTGTGGAAGGACACTCGTACCTGGAGAAAAATGACTGCCCTGCTACAGACAATATTTGCAAGCAAGAAGCGTGGAGCTTCATTTCTGTATTCATAAAACAAAGCAAGTCATTAGAACATTCAAATGTCTGCATCAACAGAGAGAGACTGCACAAACATGCACCTACGTTATACGAGCAAATAAAGTTTAGGAACCCAACAAGATTTTTTTTTTATCTGAATGGTTGTAACGAGTAAAAATGTAACCACATAGCAATAAACCTCGCGGAATGCTACAAAATATACACAACAATTACTACAATTGACATATGCAAAACAAAGTCTAAGTCTAAATGGTTGTCAAATAATAAACAAACCAAACAGAGCTTTATGCTTCCATGCTTTTCATCCCCTGACCTCACACCCCGACACCTTCATCTGGTCTCTTATAGCAAACACAATCTTGTACTGCAAATCAAAACATCTATACAGTGAAGACCTCCCATCACTGAGCAGCCAAGAGAGCTGTTAGAGAGACAGTTATTCAAATACTCACCTATCCATATTCAACTCAGCCGTCCTTTACCTGGTATTTGAATACGGCATAGCTAACTTTCAAACTGAACTTTATTTTGAATGCAAATTTTCTTTGAATCCATTACACTGTTCTGACATCTGCGTTGCACAAGACCATTCACTACAATAAACACACACTACACTACAAAAACTACTGTAATGGTTTTTTACCAGATGACCGATCCATGGTTTTATACTTTCTTTTAGATCAATGACCTTGATACAAATTTATCAAGAAAATCTCTGCAAGTACAATCACTCTAGATGTACTTACTGATACTGAGCAATGGAACTATGGTTGAAACTGGCCTTAAAAACACTGGATCAATACTGAATCAGATCTGTTGCATCTTCTGATTGGTAGTATGTGCTCTGGATACACGTGATGTCTATTTCATGATTCCCATCATTCAAACACAGACAAAACCTGAAACACGCCACCATTCACTCTGCTTGCAAACTATTTCTATATTCAGCCCACTCATACCATTCTCATAAAGAAACAGGACAGGACATATAGCCTCCATTTACAAGATTTTAAAACAAATCCTAAAGTCCTATTACACACTGCATTTTTGAGCAAGAGTCTTATAGAAATTTTAATCTGCTCAAAAGTATACAGGAAGACAAGCAATATATTTATACACACACCCATGCCTACAGAAACACTTTTGTTCAACTGTTCTTTTGATGTAAACTTCAATGCTAAAGAAAGATGGCTCTGTGCTCTCTTTAGCTTTAACCTCTTCGCCTAGTTTTGTCAAATTCCACACATTCAGCAGATAAATGCTGCTATAAGCATCTTATTAAATTTGTTGTTTTCTGAGTTGTTCCTCCACACATTTCTCAAACATGCATTGTAAACAGCATGCACTCAAGACATGGCTGTGTCCGAAATATTTACATTCACAAATGTCACTTAGCAGACTCCCTTATCCAGAGTGAAATCCAAGCAACTGTGGGTTAAGAGCCTTGCTCAAGGACCCAATAATGGGAGCATGAGAAAGGTGGGATTTGAACCCAGGACCTTCAGATCCATAGTCCAGTACCTTAACTGCTAGGTCACCACAGACATAGATGCCTACCCCCTCATTAGGATCCCTACCCCCTCATTAGTACTGCACTATTTAGGGAGACTATTTAGTCGACTGAAGAGCACTCAAAACACACACGTCATCAGCGGTCTCAGACAAACCCATGAGCGGCGGAGCCATGTTTAGAACTCTGCATGTCAGACACGTACCGGATTCAGTGCTGTTCATGTGGGCTGTGCGCACCGCACAGGTTAAATGTGCCAATCATGATGAAAACCACCCGATCAAACAGTGCATCTCTAATACTTATGTCACTTAGGGTTCTTACACGCTGAGAAAATACTCTACCTTGAAGTAGGAGCTAAAAAGTCCCTATACAAGGCATTCTAAGATCTATAATCATGCCCAGTTCCTGCGGCGCGAACATGCGAGAAAAGGGGCACTTATTCCAACAGTTCGAAGAACTACGAAACAGTTCCTCCGGTGTGAAAGCACCTATGGGCTCCACGAGACCCCTCAAGCTGTGGCATCTTACAATATTGTGTAAAGTCCTGTAAGCTGGGGCCTCCATGAATCAGATTTGATTGTTCAACATGTTCCCTAAACGCTTAATCAGATTAAGATCTGGGGAATTTGGAGGCCAAGTCAACACCTTGAACTCTTTGTCCCGTTTCTCAAACCAATCTGGAACAACGACTCCATTGTGGTAAGGTGCTTTTGACAGCTGTAAGAGGCCACCATCTTGAATGGCTGCACTTGGTCTGAAGCAATATTTAGGTAGGTGGTACATGTAGATGCAATATGAACATAAATGCCAAGATCCAAGGTTTGCCAGTGCAAGGGGCCACAGCAACACAAGGCCACACATGGTGCCACTCCTATCAGCTTAGACCAGGCATCTGAGGCTATAATTTGCGCAAGCTCACCGAAATTGTACCACGGATGATTACAAAAACGTTGCCTGGTCTGACGAGTCTCAATTTCTGCTGCAACATTTGGACGGTAGGGTCAGAACTGTTTCATTGGATCCATCCTGGCTTCTATCAATAGTCCAGACCATTGCTGGTGGTGTACCCGTGTAGGGGATGTTTTGCTGGCACACTTTGGACCTGTTAATACCGACTTGGCATCATTTAAACTACCGACCATCTCCATGCCTTTATGACCAAGGTAACTTATCCTACTTCCAGCAGCATAATGTGCCATGTCACAAAGCTCAAATCGTCTCAAACTGGTTTCTTGCACATGACAACGAGTTCACTGCTTGGCCTCCACAGTCACCAGATCTCAATCCAAAAAAGAACCCTTGGGATGTGGTAGAACTCGAGATTCTCATTACGTGCAGCAATTGCGTGAGGATATCATGTAAATATGGACCAAAATCTCTGAGGAATGTTTCCAGCACCTTGCTGAATCTACGCAATGAAGAATTAAGGATGAATGAAGGCAAAAAGGGGTCTGGGAATGTATGTTAAAGTACATAATGAACAAACCGTTCTCTTAGGACTGTTCGTTCAGTCGAGCAATGAAAACCTTAGTTAGTCCGAAAGGACGGTCAATCTTAAATTATTCTTATATAAGCCTTGCCTTTCGGTACTTTATTCCTTTTATATACTATACAGTACAAATCTCTCATTACTCCGGTGTCTGTAACGTTAGCTCGCTTTCGTGTAACCGGCTCCAGACCTGAGCCAACGGGCCTACCGAAAACTATTTAAAAAGGCCTCGTAACAGCAAGGTCCTAAACTCAACACCAAATAATCGACGCTTTACGAAGTCATACTGAAAAACAAACCCACCTTTCCTCCTGTCGGGCTGTTGTTCTATTTTCTCGAAGGGTTTTCTTTGTTTGCGAAAAAAAGACCACCAAGAAAAGTCGGATACATTTTCCCGTGTCGGAGTAAGTCGGTGGAAAAAAGACAAAGCGGACTCTCTTATTCCATTACACACCCGCTTACCGCCAAACAGAGAGAAAGCTAATACGTTGAGGATATCACCGACATGTTTGTGACACTTTCTTATGGAATAAACTAGTCGTATGTCCCTTCTTCCCGCTGACGGCCGACATGGTGAACAGTGCAGCAGGAGAAGAGAAGCGGAGCAGGAGCGAGAGCACAGGAGGGAGAGAAAGCAGCACGTGACTGACACTCAGACAATCCAATAGCGTGCAACCCCGAGTCCACCGCTTCCGACCGTGCACCTCCCACCCGTATTGCAACTAGACCCGCCCCTCAGCTTGGATTGGCCGGACGCGTGCAGCCTCCTCTGCAGGGATTGGCTAATAGTTGCTACTCTCTGCAGGCCTGTTATACAAGCGGTCCCGTAACAGCTTTTAAGGAATATAACAGCTTTTATGTACTAAATTTGCTCAATATGTCCATGTTTATGCTCAGTTCTTACCCAGACAACAAACGGTTAATGATGCAGGACTATAGTCTTTTACATTTTAATCCTGCTTTTTCCTGGTCAAGGCTGCGAGGAATTCGGTGCCTGTCCCCGAAGAACATAGATCGCAGCAGCAGGCGTGCCATGGACATGATGCCAGTCCATCATAAGGCCAGGGGTCACCGGTGCATCACTGTGGGATTATCTCCTGACTGGCCGGATTCAGACCCTGACCCTTCAGACACAGCCAATTGTGTCCTCATGCAATGCCGGGTCCAGCCCGAAGGTACTGCTGGCACTTGTGGCACCAGTCAGCACTTGATTTTCTTTGGGTCACTATCCTGCTGCAGTATGAATCCTTTACAACTATTCAAACAAGAAGTTTCACTATTACTTTCAGATTTTTGCCCACATTTTCCCCAAGGTAGCTCTAGGTACTTAAATATGATTTTGAAATGATCAAAATCAACAACAAAAGCCAGTTACACTTAAAATAATCCTTCTATATGTTCAGATACTGAAAAACTGTAGACAAATATCTGTCACTTTTAGTAGGCCTACTACTTGCAAGGTGTCATAATGTGTTTTGTCTATGATAAATTCAAGGCAGTCAAACCAATATTAGCTCATTTTCTTATATTGCATAACTTTATTTCATTGTTTACTGGACAAACAGGTATTGGCTAGTATGGCTGTAACATGGCTAGTGGAATTTAGAATAAGGGAAGCACTTACGTTTACTCACGATCATTGCATTTTACTGGCCAGCCACAGCAGGGCTCCCTCCAGTGGAGCTGCATTTCGTTGCATTGCCTAATACGACGGCGTTTAAGCTATCACATCTTCTTAATTTTTTTTTTGTGTAAACACTGTAGATAAACTTGAAGTCTCACTAATTTTGAAGTTTATATATTGAAGTAATATTGAAGTTTAAGAAGTCTTGTTGCTAGAAGTCATGGACTAGGATTCCACACAGTACATGCTTATGCCAGTATCCTGAGTTGACCCATTACCCTGGCCAGAAAAAGTGGGGTTTAAATGTGAAAAATGTGAAATTTGGAGAAAAAAAAGTATCAAATATTATTAATTTATGAAGTATCAAATATGGCTTCTCTAGTCGCCATAAAGGCTATAGCTACATAAAATATTAAAACATTAATCCAGCTTCTTTAGTATTAGCTAATTTGCTCAGTTTGACTCATGAACTCAGTTTACACTGCACTTTTCTTAAAAAAAGTCCTCATGTCTAGGTCCTAGAGTTGCCTTTATGGCCTAAGATACAGTGCTGCTACTCAGGACATGCACAGATCTTCTGTAGGTACTCAATCATGTGACCTGATATACGTTCCCTCCTGCCTACCTGGTCATGTGTAATGTATGTGCACTGTATGACAAAGGCAGACTCTATGTTTTTAAGCCCCCCTTTCATCCCATCAGCTGCAGCTAAGCTGAACTCAAACAGGACTGGGAGAGGTTAGCACATTTAGCCTTTCCTTTGTCTTTGTAATAGCACAAATATTTACCATTTTCAAAGGAGTTATAAAACTTAAAAAAGCACCGCTCATAGTTTCAGACTGTAGTGTACAAGGAGCGCTACCTTATAACTCCCATGCAGCTGTAATATGCACTCATATCAGTAAAGACATGCACTGTGTCCATTTATTAGTACACCTACCATGTACCATTTATGTGCACTTGTGCGAATAGGATCATGGTGTTACTTTTCAACCTGTACCCTGCCTGTCAGCAGAAATGGACCACAGGACTGCCACTGACCACACTGAGTGATCACACATCAGCATCTCCAAGTGTAGCGGTGTTTACTGGGTTTTCAAATACACAGTGTTACAGGCGACAACACTGGTTAGATTCTTCCCAATTCTACTTTATTCCTTCCCGGCTCTGATCTGTTCCACCAGGTTCCCCATTAGTTCTGGTTCTGTCTCCATTCCTCCAGGCAGTGGCGCGCTTTACCACCACTCAAACGACACAAATGGGGTGGCTTCCGGAGATTAGGAGAGCCCCCTGCTGGCCACAAGCGTTTTGCTGTGGTGGAAAAATTGCAAACGTGGAAGAACAGAACAGAGACACACAGACACAGGTGCTGGAATGAAGTAATATACAGTTTATCTGCGCAGAGATCAACCCAAATACAAAGATGCCTAAGCAGTTGTATTTGAGCTCCTCACCTTTTATACTAGAAAAATAGGTTCTTAAACTTGCACTGTGTAGACTGCAATAACTTGTAGATTGTAATAGCTTTTCTTGCTAAAACATATAGACACTCCTTGTTCTTCCGAGAAGAGTATGTCCTGTGAAGGCCATGACCCTTATCTGCTCACTTCTATAACCATGTTTTTTGTCTAAGAGATGCTTACTAATATTCGGAGGCAAATTCTTAATACTCTGTTCACACTGAAACTCAACAATTTGTTCCCTTAACGCAATGTCAATCACAACTAAGTTTTGCACAAGGTTTTATCTGGCCTAAAAGTCTTGCTTTTAAAAAAGCAATATAAAGAAAGAAATAATGAAGAGTAAGAATTTCTTTGTCTATATTATTAAAGGCAACGAGAAAAGTTATCCACTCCAACAAGCTAAGCTTTCTGTTGAAGCTTCATTAGCTCTATGCTTTTTCTCTCTTCCCTCTGTACCTTATAACATGCTGTCTCCACAGAGCTGGAAAATGGGCAGCTGTGGTTAGTTTGAGGCATTTCTACTAAAAGAAGTTACTTACAATAATGTAGTCACTGTCTCAGACCCTCTCGTCTGTCTTGTCCTGATAACCATTGTCTTCCCACCCTGTCTCTCACACTCCAAATCACCCTGTTCCCCACACCTCTTGGCTTCCCATCCTGTCAAACCTAGGGTACATAAAGCTTGCTAATAAGTATGTATTTCAGAATGGTGATCTACGCAGCTGTACCCATACACTATAATACTCGGTGAGTAAACACCATTTCGAACCTAAGAGAAAAATTTGGCTGGAGTCAGTAAAGTGTTGTTACAGTGTTGTAGCCTCTCATTAAACAAAGAGAGAAGTCTACTTTTGTGGTACATGGAACCAGTTGTCCTCACAGGCTGGCACTAAGCAGTATCCCATTAATAGTGAAGCTTTGCAGGGTATTCGGCCTATCATTGTTCAGCTTGAGAAAAGAGGCATTTTGATCAAAACACAGTTTGTCCAGTATGGCCAGTTCGTAAGGCTAATGGGAGTTGGCGACTAACAGTAAACTATAGGGTAGCTAATCAGCACACTGACAAGCTAACTCCACTGGTTGCTGATAAATCTACCATCTTTGATGGTATTCCCATATCCCATCAGTGTTTTTTCCATTTCTCTGTCATTGATATGGCCAACACTTTTGGTAGTTTCATGTTGCATCAACAGCCATGGGCCAATGTCACTGGCCCAACTACATTGCAAACAATGCGAGCTTTCTTAGGTTTTACGCAACTACGTAAGGCCTTGGATAAGATTCCTTACGCTGCTATTTCACACCACTAATACGATCTGCTCAAATAGTAATGCCTGGACACATGATGCCGTGTACATACAGATGAATAGTCAAACTGCTTTTGTGAAAGCTAAAACCGTCTTTTGGTTCTGCGCCTGCTCTCATTCGTTTTTGTGATCCCAACAATCCTTTAACCATCTGCGTACATGAATTTGTGGCTTCATGACATCCTGCCTAACTCAGGAACACGTTGATATGCAACGTCCTAAATTGGATGCCATGGCATGCGGAATGGGTCCATGTTTAAGAGCAGTACAGGCTACCCATCTTGCGCTACTAGCATTTGCGTCGCGAACAATAGAGCAAGCAGTCATAGTCAAAAGTCCTCATTCTGTGTCAGCATTGCTCAATAATGGTCGTGTCTTGCCAGTGACAGCCTCCAGATGGGGCAACTGGCTTTCAGTGTTGACAGCTCCTAATGTAGCTCTTCGGAATGCGTCTATGAACAACCCTTCCTCTTTTATGATGTCCTTATTGACTGATGCCAATGTGGAAGGGGACGAGCATGATTGCATTCAATTGTCTAATCCTCATCCTCTTGATAACGCTGATTTGATTCTTTTTACTGATGGTTCCTCAACCCACACTGAATAATAATAATAATATTATTATAATAATAATTTATAATAGATAATTTTCTCATGCATTTGTTGACAAACTGGAGATCCTCTGCCCATCTTTGCTCATCAAAGACTCATCTGCATTTTTCTTGATGCTGCTTTTGTACCAAATCATGATTACAATCACATGTTATCATCACCTGTTTGAAATCACATCATTATTTTTGTGTTTTTTTAACTCATTACTAGCCCTAAATTGCCCCTGTCCCAACTTTTTTTGGAATGTGTTACAAGCCTGAAATGAAGGAATGGATGTTTCTTAATAAATGAAAAAAAAAAACAATGAAATATCTTGGGTTCCTACTGCCTGCAATAAAATAAAATTCAAAAGTAAATGTAAGAAACAATGCATTTTTATTTCTTTTTTTTTATTTTTCATTTTCCATACCATCCCAACTTCTCATTTGGGGTTGTATGATAAGCAGAAATAAATAATTTATCAGAAAATTGTTTATATAAGATACTTATAATGCATATATATGATAGATATATAAGACATACTGGGGTTAGACAATGAAACTGAAACACCTGTCATTTTAGTGTGGGAGGTTTCATGGCTAAATTGGACCAGTCTGGTGGCCAATCTTCATTAATTGCACATTGTGTTAAGGAGTGTTAAGGTACAATTAGCAGGGTAAGAGCAAAGTTTTGCTCAATATATTGCAATGCACACAACATTATGCGTGACATACCAGAGTTCAGATGGTTTGATGAACATGAAAGTGAAGTTGAACATCTCCCATGGCCTGCACAGTCACCAGTTTATTAGTAATTAGTAAATATTATTGAGCCACTTTGGGGTGTTTTGGAGAAGCGAGTCAGGAAACGTTTTCCTCCACCAGCATCACGTAGTGACCTGGCCACTATCCTGCAAGAAGAATGGCTTAAAATCCCTCTGACACTGTGCAGGACTTGTAGATGTCATTTCCCAGACAAATTGACGCTGTATTGGCAGCAAAAGGAGGCCCTACACCATACTAATAAATTATTGTGGTCTAAAATGACAGTTGTTTCAGTTTCATTGTCTACCCCCTGTATAAGATACAGTGAGAGCCAAAAGTCTGAGACCACTTGTGAACATTCTTGTTTGGATCTTTATGAGGAAGGATTCATACTGCAGATGATCCAAAACACAAAGTTATGCAGCAACTACTTGAATACCTAGGAAAGATCAAGCAGTGCTGACTGTCATGGGCTTTTCTCCACCGTCACCTGACCTAAACCACGTCAGGCATTTATGGGGTCACTTGAAAACAGAAAAGGTCAAGCATTTAGTAACATCACAAGATGTTTTGTGAAATATTATGAAGTCATTATGAGAGAACATGGGTCATCAGAACTTAATTCTATGTTTACTTATGAGATTTTACTGATCTGTATTTTTCCTTTGATTAATGCTGTTTGGTATTGCTTAGTGTAGTATATTAAAGCTGCAATGCACCAGGCTTACTGGACTGGAGTTGAGAAATCCAGGATTACTGTTCACTGTAAAAGCATGTGAGATTTTCTTACTGACTGTGGCTGTTGCAATGAAGTTACATTAAAATTAGGTAACAACTGAAATCACATTTAAGCTGATTAATTATAGTTGTCAAAACATTGGTGCTTTCTAAACTGTTTTCAACCCTTTCCTTACAGATGTCCCCCACATAATCTGTGATCCTGAAGAAGCCACCAACCACAACACGAAGCAAACACCAACTGCTGTAACTGAGTTTACAATGATTTTTGTTCAACAAATGGGTGAGAAATTAAGTTGAGAATGTTTAAAAACAGTCTTCCTCAAAGAATGATTAGAACATTTCCATATTTCTACCACTACTGGGTATAATATTATTAAACGATTCAAGGAATCTGGAAGAATTTAAGTCCGTAAAGTGTAAGGTTGCAAGTCTAAGCTGAGCACTCGTCATTTCCGATCCCTCGGATGACCTTGCATCAAGAACTGTCCTTTGTCAATGACTAATATAACCTGATTTGATTTTTGTGACCAGAATGACTGATATTACATCTGTCATTCTGGTCACACAAATCAATATTCCAGACTGTTTTTGGAAGAAATGGATGCCATGTGCTCCAGACCAAAGATGAAAAGGACCATAAAACTTGTTATCAGCAATACAATGGTATGGGATGGTCATGGTATGGGATTGTGTCACTGCTCTAGGTGATGGCAGCATTAATGCATTAATGTGAAATACATATGTTGCTTTCAAGATGACATCTACAGTGGTGCTTGAAAGTTTTTTAACCCTTTAGAATTTTCTATATTGCTGCATAAATATCACCTAAAACATCATCAGATTTTCACACAATCCAGTTAAACAAATGAGACTAAAATATTATACTTGGTCATTTCTGTATTGAGGAAAATGATCCAATATTACATATTAGTGAGTGGCAAAAGTATGTGAACCTCTAGGATTAGCAGTTAATTTAAGGTGAAACTAAGGTAAAAACATCATACAGGTGTTTTTTCAGTCAATGGAAAATGCCAATATCAGTGTGAGTGGGCACCCGTTTTATTTAAAGAACAGGGATCTATAAAGTCTGATCTTCACAACCAAACAAAAACATGTTTTCTGTGGAAGTGTATCATGGCACAGACAAAGGGATATTTCTGAGTACCTCAAAAAACAGAGTTGTTGATGCTCATTCAGGCTTGAAAAGGTTACAAACCATCCGTAAAGAGTTTGGAGCTCCAGAAGGCCAACAAAAAAAAAAAACCCCAATCCCAGTCAGACAGATAGTGTACAAATGGATGAAATTCAAGCCCATTGTTACCTCGGGGGCTCCAGGGAGTGGGGCCGACCAACAAATGATCACTCCAAGAGCAAGGCGTGTAAATAGTTGTGAGGTCACAAAGGACACCCAGGGTACTTCTAAGCAACTGCATAAGAACCGGTATCCATCTGGACAACATGGTGGTGGTGAGTACATGGTTTTGGGGCCTGGTTGGAACAATGAACTTCTTAATATATCAGAGAATTCTAAAGGACAATGTCAGGACCTCTGTCCATGAACTTGGAATTTTCAGAGAAGGTGGGTCCATGCAGCAAACACCGACCCTCAGCACACAAGCGTCCTCCCAACGAATGTTAAGAAGATAAAGTTCATGTTTTTGGAATGGCAAAGCCAAAGTCCTGACCTTAATCCAATGAAATGCTGTGAATGACCTGAAGCGAGCAGCGAATGTGAGGAAGCCCACCAACATCCAGAGCTGAAGCTTTTCTTACTGAGATGGTGGCTAAATTCCTCCAAGAGCCGGTGTGTCAGGACTGATCAACACTTACAGGAAAGTTTTAGCTCTCAGTTATTGCCGGCCAGGGGGCAACACCAGATTACTGAAAGCAGGTTCACATACTTTTGGCCCCTCACTAATATGTAATATTTCTCAATAAATAAATGACCAAGTAAAATATTTTTATCTCATGTGTTTAACTGGGAATCTACTTATCTACTTTTAGGACTTGTGTTGAAAATCTGATGATGTTTTAGTGTGCATAGTTATTGCAGAAATGTCTAGGGTTTCAGCAACTTTTCAAGCAGCCCCTGTACTCCAGGGTATGTGTGCCTAGGTACTTCACAACAAGACCAATGCAAACCCCATGCTGACACTTAAAAGGCTGCAGAAGATGCGTGTAACGGTAATACACTTGGGTCCGCCGGCGATCTAGACCCGTCCGGGGCCAACCGACTGTGTGTAAATTTGGAACAACCAAACGCTTTTACAAATCCTTCACTGTCCTATTTTCCTAGAATGGATGGATATTAATGTTTTTTGGGGGGGGGGGACCATAACAAACATGGCATAGTTTGGTTTCATACCATCTTCCATAAAATAAGAGGTCAATCATGAACTACTTTGATTTGGGGTTGTAACTACTTTTCCTACTAAATGTGGATTTTTAATGTTTTTTTTTTTAGTTTTATGTGTTTAAAAGTGAGTGTGATTACTACACATTTTGTACTTTTCCTCATTCCTTCCCCAGCAGTTCCAGACAGGGGTGAGGATACTACTGTGTTCTATAACATGTGGTGTCTCACGAGACCTCCCATTCAAGTGTGAGGCAAAGTCCCATGCAGGAAGCACATGTACTACATTGATCTGCAGAGCTGATCCTTTGATCCCGGTTTAACTGGAAGCAATATTCATCCGATTTCACAATACACAGTCTACCAATAATCTGATTTTTATACTGTTAAACCTTTGGTTTTGACTGGTGGTCGTTACGATTGTACTGAACATCCAGCCCGGCAGAGTCATTCCTTATTATTCGAGACTGCTGGACTGAGTGAACCACTTATAATATTCTTGCATGTTACATGTTTTTAATTTGAAATGTGTTTTTCATTTTGGAGGCAAATAGCAGTGAAATTCAGCTTGATTTCTTATCCATTTCATTATCATCTGTATTACAAGTAGCTAGGTAACCATTAGCCTGTATTTGCCATGTTAACAAAATCTGGTTGCAACTAGCAAACACTGACTGGTTACCATAGCACTATACTGCCCACTGGCCAAATACATCATACGAGCCTTTCTTCCAACTAATTCAAAGTCAGAGTTTAAACACTTTAAACTTTGTATGGCTGTTTGCTATGTTGTCTATCTTCTATGTTCATGTTGATGTTAGATATTGTACCATATAGTATATTATGTCATATTTATACAATATGCCATGTCTTCTCCAGGGATAGGCACCAGAGCCCCACAACCCTGACCAGGAAAAGATTAGTTTCAGTAACTTTATCCTATTTCTTGTGTTTATCCCCTTCGTTTCCCTTGCTCTTTGACAGGTGTCCAGGACATGTCTCTTTGCCTTTGTGTGCTGGTTTGTACTTGTAGTTAGTTTTAGCAACTTCTTCTCTTATGTGCTAGCTTTTTGTATTTGGTTAGCTGCCTGTGTGTTTGGGTACTTGTTTAGTTTTACTGTATTACCCTATGGGCTTTTCTAGTGCCGCTGGATCGTGTTCTTAGTGTCTTTTTTAATAAAACCACTAACTTGCGTTTACCACTGCCTACATCCCAGTTGAAAAGTGGAAGGGGTTCAAGCTGTAACTCCTGGCTCATCAAAAGAGGTGCAAACATCTTCGGAAAGGACAATAGAAACAAACCGATGATGCAAGATGTCATGCTATTTTGATACAATGCACTATTTTAACAGGGTTTATAAATATATTTAATCAAGCACAGTTGTGTCTTTTAACACCGTGTCCCTTCGTGGATTAAATCTATATTTATAAGCATTTAGAGATGTCCTTAGCTAGAAGAACACCAGTCCTGGCTGAGCAGTCATTCAGGCTTTGCTCAAGGCTCATAAGGGGAACCTTCGATAAAGTCCACGTACCCTTCCTGACTACGTCCTTTGATGATCAAATTGTGATACTCCAGTGAAGTATACTGTGTTAACATCTTTGCATGTCATTTTAAAGAAAGTACTAAAATTGTAAACAAGAAAAAAGAAGCCGCCAGGATGACTGTAGTTGAGAAAAGATCTTATATCCTATTGCCTTAAATAACACTGACACATTGATGAGCACATATTGTGTAAGATGTATGTGTAATAATTGGTATGCATCAACAATTTTTCAATCAACATGCACTGTTGGTCCCCCATCCAACCTCCCCTCCCTTTGCCATAGCCAGTCTTGCCTGTGAGTGATGCCCGACCCAACCAGATGCATCACCAGGACTGGGTCACGGGCCAACGGGTCACCATGGTGGAAGAGCACACCATGCACCATGATGCACCACACAAGAGCCCTAAAATACTAACAAAACTGTTCTGTTTTAACCCTGCTTTTCCTGGTCAGGACCACAGGGGCTCAGTCGCCCATCCCCAGATAACAAAGGTTCAACTAGAACTAAAATAACTAACTATAAACTATGTAGTTTATATGGTTACTGTATAGTTGACCATAATTCTACTATGAACTATATGTGTATACTACCATGGTTTCACTACCATACTTTGGTAGAGATACCTTAGTAACCATTCATCTTTTTCTTTCCACCAAAAAACATGGGGAAACCATGGTCACTTAAAAGCACTTAAAATGTGAAGGTAGCGATTCTTTGCTTCACAACGTTCTTAAACTGATCACACCATGTTTCCAGGTAGACAGAAACACTATTTCTATAATTACACGTGGTTTAGGAACATTGTGGGATCCATTAAATTCTTGTCCTATGGTTTAAACACTTCTCAAAACTTCTGTCAGCTGGGTTGGATCAGAGGAGCTTATCTACTGTAAGGGTCTGCAGCATGTGAGGTCATAAACCGAACTACAGAATGATAATCCTGTGTGTGATATCTGCATTAGGCATCAGTTCAGTTCAGCTAGGAATAATGAGAATAATGCGCGTTTCCCTGTCGGAGCCAAACGTGAAACTGTGAAACTGAGATAACTGAACCTTTGTTGTTACTGCTCCATACTGACGTAAGCAAACGGTGCGGCGAAGCCGTATAAATAAGCCTTCAGCTCACAGAGAGAGTGTCAGTGAAGGAAGCACTGAACGCAGCCAGCAAGTGGCTCAGAAAGCACAGGATAATCTCTGAAGGTTAGGTTTTACTGACAACTAAACTGGCTTTAGAAATGAACGGCGTGCACAACAACGGCAGTCACCTGGTGAAGAAGATCCGGTGTATGAACAACTATAATGACGGCGCGCAGAGCGACAATGAAGAGCAGCTGGAGACTGCCTACTGCACCGTCCTGCGCGCCCTGGGAGAGGATACCATGCGCCAGGGGCTGCTCAAAACCCCGCACCGAGCCGCCAGAGCCATGCAGTTCTTCACCAAGGGCTACCAACAAACCATCCACGGTGAGAGACTTCAGTAACTTATCAATAGGTACCCCTTATGAAACAGAAGCGCTACAGTTGGATAATCAGTGCGCTGGTTATACAGCGATGCTTGAAAGTTTGTGAGCCCCTTTGAATTTCTATATTTTCTGCGCTTCCACAAACGTGTGGGGATACTTTGATAAATCCATGGTTTTCATAGACTACAACAGCGCACCTGTTGAAATCCCAATGCCATTTAACTCCCATTTCACCAGAACTTCACACTTTTGCCACTCACATATATTGAATCATTTTCCATCAGATCATTTTCCTCAATAACTATGTGGCTAAGTAGCCTATAATATTAGTCTCGTGTGTTGAACTGGGTTCTTGTCATCTAATTTTAGGAGCTGTGTGTAAAAGATGACGTTTTAGACGATATTTTTGCAGAAATCTAGAACATTCTAAAGGGTTCACAAACTTTCAAGCACCAGTGTGAACTCTAGAGACAAGGAACTTGAGTTTGGTTAATAGTTTGATTTCTTTTTTAGTAATCTTCCAATAACTGCATTATAGCTATTGTAATTTATGAAACATATTCAATATTAGAAATGTGCTGTATTTCAGTGGTTCCCAACCTTTTTTCCTTGGAGCCCCCCATGAGTATCTAAGAAAGGCTGTGTCCCCCAGCCCGTACACACAGGCCAAAAGAATACAGTGATTCACTGCAAATCTTTATTAGCAAACATAACAAACGATAGTTTTTTCCTTTTCTCTTGGGTTCCATTTATAGTTTTTTCCCTTTTTTCATTTTGGCTCCTTTTCAAGACAGTTAAACCTTTAGCTAATATCAAACATAAGCTTATTAAGTAATTTTATATACATATTTTTTCAGTAAGTGTGTTACTTTAATTTTATTTAACATGTGCAAATTGTACTTGGACATACTCAGAGGACATCAAAGCAGACAAAGCCTCACGCACCTCCTTAGGGGGGCCCAGACCCCAGCTTGGGAACTTGACTAGGCTGTTTTTAAATAAGCTTCAGATAGTTCAGATGCAACATAATCACATAATAATAATAATAATCATAACAATGCATTATTCATCCACTCATTTATACTGGGACACTTTCAAGGCTCCAGGTAATATAACATAGATCTTTGGAATGTGGGAGGCAACCGGAGTACCCATTCAGACACAGGGAGAACGTGCAAACTCTACACAGGCAACAGCCGGGCTGGGACTCGAACCCGGGTCTATGGACCTGTGAGGCAACAGTGCTCACCATGCCACTCATGTTGAGTAATGCTATAGACTAATGCACATCACAGGAGTATTTTACCTTTGGTTTTAATAAAGTATCTGTATAATTGTAACAGCATTTCTCAGCTGTAATGAGAGTGGGCAAGTTAGCAAATATTGTATTTTCTTTTCAGTTGACACATAAAACTGACACGCGAGAACTAATTAAAAGGGTATTTAAATATTTTTGACATCCACCCAATCATTTCTTATGGTAACAAAGACTTGCATTTAGGTATTTAGCAGACACCATTATCCAAAGTGACGTACAACTGATACAATCTAACAATTGGAGCAATTGTGGGTTAAGGACCTTGCTCAATGACCCAGCTTTGCAGAGGTAGGATCTGAACCCTGGACATTTTCATCCAAAGTCAAGGAATTGTTAATTACTGAAGAACAAGTACAAATACTCATCTCATAAGAAGTCCATGCTGTTTCAGTTCATTTTGAATCTAAAAGGATTTTTTCCTTTTAAAATAGTGTACTTTGTTGAACATTAATCCAATAAAGAAAAAACATCACAGAATTTTGTAGCTCAAGTCACGTCTCAATATCAAACTGCCCTGTTTGCTCTAGACTGTTAGCAGTTAAACATCATCTTTGGGAGGTACTTAACTGTTATGGTTTTTAGTTTTTTTTAGCTTGTTATACTGTACGTCTATATTAGTAACTGAAGATTACACTATATTAGGGTTTCTTTTGGTGTCATTTTAAAAGTTTTTACCTCTTTATTCTCTCCTATTTTGGATATGCCCAGTTCTACTCGTCAACATTCCCCACGACCCATCCTCCCAGGGAGGACTTCAACCGCGAGAGCATGCAACCCGCACAGAAGATCATGACACATCCACCTGCCATCTGTATCCATCTGCCATCTTTGGTGGAGCATTTATAGGGTTGCCACAACAAAGAGATGTTACCCATCTAACCGTGGCCAGTTGTTTTGACTGTCTGACACAGCCATGCCCTTTACAGTATTAGAACTGTTTAATACTTCAACTCAATCAATTTGTACACCATCATTAACGTGCCTGTGTGGAGTTTATGTCCTCCTGTGTCTGTGTGGGTTTACTCCAGGTGCTGTGGTTTCCTCCCACATTCCAAAGACATGCATTAGGTTGATTGGTCACTAAATTGGCCTGTGACTAGAGTGCTGTTGTAACCTTGTGTCTGAATATGGCCATTGATGCTGATGCAACACTAAGTAAAACTAATAAACAAACAAACAACATCATATTGAAAAAGTGTGTACTGTGAATTATAAGATGTGTGTAACTCACTCTCACCTTACCCGCTTGAATCCAACTGAGGGTTCCAGGGGGATCAGGATCTACCCAGCAGCACAGAATGCAGCCCTAGACAGGCGTTCATACACACATACTCGCACTATAGAAGTGACCTAAAGCATGTCTTTGGAATATTGGAGGGAACCAGAGTATCTACAGAACACGCAAACTTGACACCGGCAGTGGGCAGGCTGGGATACATGTAACTGTCTGGAACTAAAACTATCTTCCATTTCTGCTCGCAGATGTCCTTAATGATGCTGTTTTTGATGAAGACCATGACGAGATGGTAATAGTGAAAGACATTGACATGTTCTCCCTTTGTGAACATCACCTAGTACCCTTCTTTGGCAAGGTAAACTGTAGAAAACACTTGATCTCGCTGATTATTTAGATCTACTCTTATAAACCCAGACAGCAGAAAGCACTGCTGAGGTTCACAGGTCCAAGAAGTAAAGTACGGAAACAGGACCAGAGTAAGAACAGAGTAAACTGAACATTATACACACATGTTCTCTGATCCTCAGGTCCATATAGGGTATCTGCCGAGTAAAAAAGTGGTTGGCCTCAGTAAACTGGCCAGGTAAGTACTGAAGCCCGTCGATACACATACACACACAGGCAAAGTGATGTATGCCATTTTGTAAAGGCACATGATGTCTCATCAGATTGAGGGGTAGTGAGCTTGTTAGTCACGAGCCGCTGAGTTCTTCTGTTGTCATAGCCCATTGGCTTGAGGCTTAAACTCAAAGCCTGGCAGTGCATCGCATTCCGTCTGAAAACATAAAAACAAACTCTCTTTTGACACTGAGGAAATCCCTATCAGCCTCGACTCGAACCTCAACCAGGCTGTGACAACCGATGCTATTCTAACACCTTTAGTAAGAAGCGCTGAGCCTGCGTTTAGTAAAGCTACAGCACTGTAGATCTTTGTGTTCCTGCATCACACACACTGCGTTCTTACATATATTAGATACAGTCAGAACACTGGACAAAATCAGGTTGGGTTCATACATTAAAAGAACTAAGGATATGGATGTTACGGCAAAAATATAATCAGAGGTGCACCAAATCCCAGAACTCTGGCTATCGACCAATCTGATATCAGAAACAAAATAATTTTTTATACAGCACTGGGTCTGACATGAAGCTGTATAACTAGGGCAAAAAGTGTAATAAAAATGTAAAACATATGTAAATTAATAAGAATGAAAAAACAGAATGGAGTATCACGCCCCCATATCCTTTTTCTATTGTTTCTCATCTTGTCCCTTCTATTCCTCCATCGCGTTTTTTCCTCCACTCTTCTCTCCTGTCCTTTGACCTCCCTCCTCTATTATTTTTCTGCTCCCTTACCTTTTTGTTTTCCCCTCATCCCCCCGTTCCCGTCTCCGTCACCCCTCCTCTGCTCTTTCTCACATTTTTTCCGGCTTCCTTATTATCCCTTCCCCTCTTCCCCCGAAAAACTTTATTAATTCTTTATTAATAATATAGTAAAATGCTTTTAAATGATAAGAATGTTTGTTGGTTGCCAGCATGAATCATACTGCTCGTCTTGTCTTGTTAGCTGATGTGTAAATTGTATATTTTTAAAGTACATTTCATATTTAACCAAATTATTCTACTAGAATTTATACCTTTTTAAGATAAATGAAATTGATGATTATGCAAATGTATGAAATAGGTTTTTATTCACAAAGCTGATACAGGTAATCCCCGTTTCACGATGCCTCAAAATACGTTATTTCGACTTTATGATGGGAATCCGATAATAAACATAAATATACATTATTTACGCAGTATTCTCCCACACTCGGATGAGGAAGTCGGCAGTCCGTGATGTACAGTGGTGCTTGAAAGTTTGTGAACCCTTTAGAATTTTCTATATGTCTGCATAAATGTGACCTAAAACATCACCAGATTTTCACACAAGTCCTAAAAGTAGATAAAGTAGATCCCAGTTAAACAAATGAGACAAAAATATTATACTTGGTCATTTATTTATTGAGGAAAATGATCCGATATTGTATATTAGTGAGTGGCAAAAGTATGTGAACCTTTGCTTTCAGTATCTGGTGTGACCCCCCCTGTGCAGCAATAACTGCAGCTAAACGTTTCCTGTAACTGTTGATCAGTCCTGCACACCGGCTTGGAGGAACTTTACCCATTCCTCCGTACAGCAACAGCTTCAGCTCTGGGATGTTGGTGGGTTCCTCACTTAGCTGCTCGCTTCAAGGTCCTTTCCACAACATTTCAAAATTGGATTAACGGTCAGGACTTTGACTTGGCCATCCAAAAACATGAACTTAATTCTTCTTTAATCATTCTTTGGTAGAACTGCTTGTGTGCTTAGGGTCATTGTCTTGCTGCATGACCCACCTTCTCTTGAGATTCAGTTCATGGACAGATGTCCTGACATTTTCCTTTAGAATTCTCTAATATCATTCAGAATTCATTGTTCCATCAATGATGGCAAGCCGTCCTGCCCAGATGCAGCAAAACAGGCCCAAACCATGATACTACCACCACGATGTTTCACAGATGGGATAAGGTTCTTATGCTGGAATGCAGTGTTTTCCTTTCTCTAGACATAACGCTTTCCTTTTAAACCAAAAAGGTCTATAGCTTCTGGCTTGTTCACGTGATCTTTAGCAAACTGCAGACGAGCAGCAATGTTCTTTTTGGAGAGCAGTGGCTTTCTCCTTGCAGCCCTGCCATGCACACCATTGTTGTTCAGTGTTCTTCTGACAGTGGACTCGTGAACATTAACATTAGCCAGTGTGAGAGAGGCCTTCAGTTGCTTAGAAGTTACCCTGGGGTCCTTTGTGACCTTGCCAACTATTAGAGTGGTCTTTAGAGTGATCTTTGTTGTTGACTGTGGATTGGTGGAATCCAAACTCTTTAGAGATGGTTTTGTAACCTTTTCCAGCCTGATAAGCATCAACAACTCTTTCTGAGGTCCTCAGAAATCTCCTTTGTTCGTGCCATGATACACTTTAAATCACACATCTTTAAATAAAACACTCACACCTGATTGGCATCCCATTGATGGAAAACACCTGACTAAGTTCACTTACTAATCCTAGAGGTTCACATACTTTTGCCACTCACTACTATGTAATATTGGATCCTTTTCCTCAATAAATAAATGACCAAGTATAACATTTTGGTCTCATTTGTTTAACTGGGTTCTCTTTCTCTACTTTTAGGACTTGTGTGAAAATCTGATGATGTTTTAGGTCATATTTATGCAGAAATCTAGAAAATTCTAAAGGGTTCACAAACTTTCAAGCACCACTGTAGGGACTCACGTGGCAGGAGTGATGAGCACTGGGAAATGTAGTAAGGAAAAGCTGTAGTCATCCAATAATTGTTTTTTTTCCACTTTCAATACATTATTCAATAAATTACACAGGATATTAAATAGTTTATTATAGAACAAGCTTTATATGAATTACTTTAACAAACTGTAGTTTAGTGTAAGTGTTCTAAGCATGTTTAAGGTTCATACACAATACAGTACTCTCCAGCATTCTGCACTGCATGATGTAGGGAGTGATGAGTACTGGGAAATGTAGTGAGGAAAAGCTGGTAGCGGTCAAGTTTTAAACATGTTTAATATAGGCTGCTCTATGATATCTACAGTATATATTAGACGCCTCGATTTAGGAGAAAATTCAACTTACAAAGGATTGGTCAGAGCGTATCCCATCCTAAGTCAGGGACTACCTGTATGGTAAAATTTAGAGAGGAAAGTACTTTTATTCTGTCGCACTGCAGCAAAGAGAAACAGCAATGGCAGATGTCATGCTTGCTAACTTAGTAAACAAACAAGTTTGCCTGTAATGTGATGTGATCATTCATAATTACTACGTCTGAGGTTTCTTTTCTGTTTTTAATGTTTATCACATTGTAGAATAACCAGCTATTATCCCAACATTTTCTCTCTGCAGGATTGTGGAGATCTACAGTCGCAGACTGCAAGGTAGTCTCAATTAAATTGCTGCTTCTGCATATTTTTGACACATCTCACTATGAACAACATATCTTCTGTACTTGATGAGGTCAATTCTTCTAACAGTCCTCATACAACACTTCCTTTGTAGTACAAGAGCGTCTGACGAAGCAAATCGCCATGGCCATCTCTGAAGCCCTGCAGCCAGCCGGAGTAGCGGTAATCATCGAGGCCGCGTGAGTTGATCAAATACATATTCAAATATCACTTTCATATTCGGCTCTCAATAAACTCTTGGCAGTAGGCCTATCTAACAGGGCAGCACCTGTTAAATAAACAATAGTACTGATTGGCTGCACAAATGGCGCAGCGCCTATTCATTAGCCTACCATCGCAGTGCCCTGGGTTCAAACCCCAACAGTGCCTGCCAAATCAGGCAGCCCACAGGCATGATTGGCAGTGTCTCAGGCAGAGGAAACCAGGTGGAGGATGCTAATGCACTTCTGCTTATGCCTAGTGAATTCCAAGACTGGCTCCAGACTGACTACATTTACACTTAGTCATTTATCCAGAGCAACTTACAACTGATACAATTGTCCATTAAGGACCTTGCTCAGGGACCCAACTGAGGCAGACTGGCAGAGGTGGGATTTGAACCGAGGACCTTCTAGTCCATAGTAGAAATATCTTAACTAATAGTCCACTGAAGGATTGGGTTATTTTTACTAGTGATTATATAAAACACTGGACATTTAAAACTTAATATAGGGCATGTAAAAGCATTGTTGCTTTAAAAAAATAGAAGGAATTACTCCTGGAAAGTGTTACATGATGTAGTTTGTTGTTAGAAAGGTAATCTAATCAAACGGAGTGCTAACTAGCTGAGCTGAGTCTGATAATTACACAAAGACTGGGTTACCCCAGTTCTGCATAGATTGTGGATATGTGACTTAAACCTAGCAGTACTTAAGTTCTTGCAATTTCATAATTAGTTCTGTAATTAAATTTGGACATTTGATTTGGCCCGATACTTTGCTTAGATACACTTGTTTTTCACACGTCTGTTCAAGACCCGAGGTCATAAGGAACTAGTTTGACTTGTTATTGGTTATTTTTGGTCTTTCTTGGTTATTCTAAGGCTCAGTAGGCATTATGCATGCTAAGCCTGTTCCTTACATATGCAGTCATATCCCCCACCCCCTCCCCACAGATGGTGGCACCACCTTTTGCTGACACTACAGCTGCTGGTGTTTTCTTATACTTTTCAGTCAGCTTTGCACATCTGGAACCTGAATGGTTGTCCATGCTGCCTGGTAAAATGACAAGTTCTGTCAGGTTGGTTGGAGGCCACCGGTGAACAGCAAATTTCAAATCTTGCCACATATTCTCAATCAGATTGAGGTCTGGGCGGCAACACCCTGGTGTTCTCAGGGTGGCAAATCCAAAACGTTCTTCTGTGGTACCCTTTTCCAGATGTTTGCTGAATCTCCAACATGAATGCAAAGGGCTGCTCCCCCCTTTATTTTTCAGTTTTATTATATTAATTTGAGCCTCTTGGTTCAACGACCGTGAAACAGTCGTGGGTTGCTTGAGTTCCATAGAGTTTCTAGTAAGCTTTCAAGAAAGGGTTTTCCTTATAGAAAATAATGGAATTAAGCTCCATTCATTTTCTTATCCGCTTAATCACGGAAAAGCCGATGCCCAACCGGCGACATAGGGCACAAGGCAGGAGCAACCCTACACAGGATGCCAATCCATTGTGGGGCTCACGCGCTCATACACTAAGGGCACTTTAGAAACACCAATTGACCTACCTCACACGTCTTTGGAATGTGGGAGGAAACCGGAGTACCCAGAGTAAACCCACACTGACACGGGGAGGACTGGTACCAAAATATTGGTTCAATATCAAAGCCAGGAACTTGGCACGTTTGGGTAACGGGGTTCACTATTGAGATCTGCAGCGTACACGTGTGTATAGTAAATTATAATGTGAAACCATATTCCTATAGTCTCACCCTCCTGATGAAGGTGATTGGTGTTTCGTTGCAGTCACATGTGCATGGTCATGCGTGGAGTGCAGAAGATGAACAGCCGTACTGTGACCAGCAGCATGATAGGAGTGTTCCGGGAGGACCCAAAGACACGGGAGGAGTTTCTGGCCCTGACCAAGACCTCTTAGTGTCTCGCTTGTCCTTCATACAACATAGTAGCACTGAGCCATGCCTTACAACTCCACAGCCTAAATTCATACTCGTTATGGAATAAAGTTTTTAGCTACTATGCCGATAACTGATTCTTATAAAGGCAGTAACACAGAGTTGTGTAGCAGCACAGTAATCACATTTAGAGCGTACTGTATTACCTATAACTGAATCTCAGGACTCATCTGATTGCACACACACACCACTCTAAGATCTAATGATGAATATTAAACAATTCAGACGTTCTCCATTAGAGTCAGCTTGCTCTCATCTGTGATTACACGAGTTTTGGCTATTTATGTTTTCATGAGTATGCGCAAACACCCATTTGCGTACAATGAATGCAAATTATTCATATTTATTGTTATTTGCCAATTACTGTTAATTCAGTCTAAATGTATATGCATTTCAGTGCGCCTGCTTGCCCTTTGTTATCTGAACTTGTAAATGTACACTGGTTCAAATCCTTTCATCTTGACAAATTTTGAAAGTTTCTGTTTTGAATTATAACATTTTCATCTAGTTAGAACATATTACTGAACACCTGAATCTGTAAGACCAGTACCTAAATAAAAAATCTTCAATTCAGAGACACTGTTTGACCTACTGCATGTCTCAGGAATGTGGAAGGAATTACCTGGAGAACACCCATGCGTACAGAGGGAGAACATACAAACTCCACTGGGGATTTCTGGATCTGTGAGGCAACAGGACTAACCACTGTGCCAACTTGTTGCATCTACATACAGTGGTGTTTGAAAGTTTGTGAACCCTTTAGAATTTTCTATATTTCTGCATAAATATGACCTAAAACATCATCAGATTTTCACACAAGTCCTAAAAGTAGATAAAGAGAACCCCGTTAAACAAATGAGATAAAAATATTTTACCTGGTCATTTATTCATTCAGGGAAATAATCCAATATTACATATTAGTGAGTGGCAAAAGTATGTGACCCTCTAGGATTAGCTGTTAATTTGAAGGTGAAATTAGAGTCAGGTGTTTTCAATCAATGGGATGACAATCAGGTGTGAGGGGACACCCTGTTTTATTTAAAGAACAGGGATCTATCAAAGTCTGCTCTTCACAACATGTTTGTGGAAGTGTATCATGGCACGAACAAAAGAGATTTCTGAGGAGCTCAGAAAAAGAGTTGTTGATGCTCATCAGGCTGGAAAAGGTTACAAAACCATCTCTAAAGAGTTTGGACTCCACCAATCCACAGTCAGACAGATAGTGTACAAATGGAGCAAATTTAAGACACTTGTTACCCTCCCGAGGAGTGGCCGACCAACAAAGATCACAAAAGACCCCAGGGTAACTTCTAAGCAACTGAAGGCCTCCCTCACATTGGCTAATGCTAATGTTCATGAGTCCACCATCAGCAGAACACTGAACAACAATGGTGTGCATGGCAGGGCTGCAAGGAGAACCAAAAAGAACATTGCTGCTCGTTTGCAGTTTGCTAAAGATCATGTGGACGAGAAGGCTATTGGAAGAACGTTCTGTAGACGGATGAGACCCAAATAGAACTTTTTGGTTTAAAAGAAAAGCGTTACGTTTGGAGAAAGGAAAACACTGCATTCCAGCATAAGAACCTTATCCCATCTGTGAAACATGGTGGTGGTAGTATCATGGTTTGGGCCTGTTTTGCTGCATCTTGGCAGGACGGCTTGCCATCATCGATGGAACGATGAATTCTGAATGATATCAGAGAATTCTAAAGGAAAATGTAGCAGCTAATGTGAGGAAACCCACCAACATCACAGAGCTGAAGCATATGCCACTCACTAATATGTAACATTGGATTATTTTCCTCAATAAACTGGGTTCTCTTTATCCATGTTTGTGTGTTGATGTTTTTGGTCATATTTATGCAGAAATGTAGACAATTCTAAAGGATTCACAAACCTTTAAGCACCACTGTAATGCTGCTATCAATTTAATCACTATACATGGTATTCTAAAAACTACAATCGGCCCCAACTCCTGCAGTGCGAATGCAACAAAGTTCTAAGAACTATAAAAAAGTTCCTCTTAATAAAAGGCTTATGAATTTGGCTTTATATTTTACAACCCGCAGTCACAGCAATACGTTCACAAGTTAACCATTTTATTTTAGCTAGAAATCCTTATTTACAAGCATAAAACTACAAGAAACAAAAGAACCAATGATTACCTAAGAGATGTGAAGGGGTGAAACTTTCATCATCATGACATTAAACAAAATAAAACCAGGTCACAAATCCATAATGTTTCCACGTCATGAACAATGGCTCCGAAAAACGCTTCTGGGAATAGATGATATTTAAATGTCAGAGGTGGCAACCCAGGTAAAATGTGGGTTTGTGGCAACAAAAATCCATGACATGAACGTTTAGTTGGCTTCTGATAGTAGTGTTCTGGTGACATGAAGGCGTGGGTGTTTTGCAAGTAAACACAAAATGAACTATCTTTATGTGTTACAGTCTGTTCAGAGCAAATGGGAAGAACAGGATACATTCTGACGCCTAACAGTGCAAGTCACTATATTGCTTGAAACCTCCCTTGAGGAAGAAACATCATCATGCACCTTACAACACATGGCCGAACACAAACCACAAAACAGCTCATCACCCCCGATCTCCAAAGGTTCTCACTAAAGGTTACATAAGGTTTACTAACTAAAATGATTCATGCCCACATTTACACATCCCTACCCCCACCTCTAAACACATTCCCACAACTTCACCAACCAGCACTCAATCACACCGAGGTCTCTTGTAGTTCTTGGTATCCAGAACCTTCTTCCCACACATGGCACCTATTCCTACCAACAAAAACAGATTGCAGTTCAGGATTTCCAGGGAACGCAAACACACCGAAACAAGCTCTGTTAATGGTTCATTAATGTAACCTTTTTTGTAAGCACCTCCCTGGCAGTAGCTGGGAGCCAGGACTGGTGGACGGAGCTTTTGGCATATCCTTGCAGGTAGCAAATCCAGGCCTTCCATAAGGATCGAACCTGGCACGAGATAAAGGTGAAGGTTGTTCCAGTATGGGACAGTAAGAGTAAAATGAAGCTCATTTTAAAATTTGGAACACTGTATAACCCTTACCTGGCTTTTTTGGCTGTCAGCATTTTATTTTCGTTGATCTTCCGTCCACCACTCTCTGTAAAATAGATCGATTTCATCAGAGAAGGGCCGTGCTAAAAGTTATTTATTTTTGTGATGTACTACATTGATTTTATTCAAATATAAAGGCTAACATTCCACATTTTACCATTCAATCTTGTCCTCCTTCTTCTTCTTTCGGCTTCTCCCTTTATCAGGGGTCGCCACAGCGAGTTAAACGTTTCCACCTCACCCTGTCCTCCACGTCCTCTACTCTCACCCCAACTCCCTGCATATCTCCATTTACCACTACCATATAACTCCTCTTTGGTCTTCCTCTCCGTCTCTTGCCTGGCAGCTCCAACTCCAACATCCTCCTACCAATATATCCACTATCCCTCCTCTGCACATGTCCAAACCATCTCAGTCTTCCCTCTCGAATTTTGTCTCCCAATTTTCCAACCTGTGCTGTCCCTCTGATGATCTCATTCCTAATCCTGTCCACCCTAGACACTCCTAAAGAGAACCTCAACATCTTAAGTTCTGTCACCTCTTGTCCACATGACCAAAAACGACCTCCTCAGAGCAACAGAGTGTGTTTGAGCCAAAACACTTCATTATATAATTTACCATTGCAACAACACCACGCATTTTCTGTGATGTACAACACAATGGTTCGAGCTTTCTGTTTAAATGTAGGAACACTTAGAGCTTTCTGTTTAAATTTAGGAACACTTCCGCCTTTCCTACTGATCACCAGCATGCCAGTCTAACAGCACAAGTTCTTCCCAGTTCCAACACACACAGGTAGTTAATGACCATGTCCACACGTTAATACTCACACCAAAACTGAACTTACATTATTCCATGTGATAAGCAGCCGCCAACTAGCGGACACATTAGGAAGTACAGGCCGCGTTTCATTCTTTTCCGACAAATCCATCACAAGTGAAATGCTCAGCTTTAGAATTTCCCATGTAGGCCGCTTTGGACTAGTATGCCTTACACCCCGATCTATAATATGGCCTTTTGTACCCGTTAAGGGATTATTTATACTATGTACTTACAATATGTCATTTTATCATATATCATTAAATCACGGGCTATATTTATTCTCAGCCTAATAATCCATTATTTATTAATAGCTCAACCAAAATAGGAAGTGTTCATGTCAACACCTCAGTGGGAATACAGCAATCCGTCTGAGGCCAATCCGAATGAAACATCAATCAGCAGAGTAGGTTTATTTCTGGTAGAAGACATGCTTATTTTTTTTCCATTTATAAAATCAACAAAACATGTAATTAGATCAAGCGTGCTCAGAGTTCTGCTTCAGACTGTACGACGTTAATACAATTTCTGAAAGCAAATGCTGTGAGTTACCTGTTGTATTCCTTGCACCATCTTTCCAGGTATCCGGAGTGATCACTCGGCCAAGTTTCTTCTCACCTGGAAGAAGACCCAAAGTTACAATACTCTGCAAAACTCTTAGTCCACCATTAGATTTATTTCAGCAATGGTCTAATGAACAAATATAAAAGATAAAACTCTTTTCCACTGATCTTAATTCCAACCTTTGTGAGCTTTAGCACATTTTAAGCCTTTTCACCCTGATCCCCTTTCGAAAAAGTGGTTTCTTGGCTGCTCCCATTCCAAAAAGACCATTCCTGATCAAGCTTCTTCAGACTGTAGAAGGGACAACTTGGCATCCTGATGAAGCTGCCAGAGGCTGCTACTGCTCAAGTCTAAGGGGAGGTCACACCAAATACTTGCCTCTGTAGCCTTTTTCCTGATTTGTCTCAGTTTTTTAATACTGCATGCAAATGTCCTGTATTTTCTGGTAGTATTCTAATTAAGATACTGAAAATCTCTATATAATTATATATGATTATTATACCATTGTTAAAACTATGGCAACTCTTACTGAATAATAGCCTAATCTAATGGTAGCTAAACCATTCGATAAAGGCACACTAAATAGACAAAGGTTTCGGGACACTCCTAATTACCGAGCTCTGCTATTTCAGCAACACTCATGTCTATCACATTCATAATATAAAGCGTACACTTCTGAATTCTCTGTAGACAAACAGTGGCTGTAGAATGGGTTGATACCCGAAATGGCTTTCAGTATGATACACTTATAGGTTTCAGCTTCCAACAAGTCAGTTCAACAAATTCTGCCCTGCTGTCCTTAAACGAACTCCAAAGGGAACTGGTTTGCCAACATCGATTGAACTTGTCCTCAGCTCCATCAGACACCTTGAAATTGCACAGGAATGCCAAAATGCCAGGCCTTATTGTCTAACATCAGAGGTCGACCTTAAAGTCACATTTCAAATTATAGTGCAAAGTCTTTTATAAGAACAAAAGTTGTTTTAGCAGTAGGGGATCAGGGAAACTCCATACTAATAACCGTGGTTTGGATGTCATTGTTTATATAGTGTAGATAAGGTTAGCTTAAATCAGATGTCTTAAGCCTGACATAGACTTGAGTGTCATCGGCATAGCAATGAATTTCAAGCCATAATGGCGGAAAATGTCACCATGGGGAGTGATGTAGATGATGAAAACAATAGCGGCCCAAGAACTGAACCCTGGGGAAACACCCTACGGATGGGAACAGAGTCAGATACATGGCTCCCCATACAAACAAAATGGTGCCTAATCGGTCAAATATGATGTGAACCAGGATAGTACTGAGCCAGAAAGTCCAATATTAGAAAGTCTAGACAGAAGTAAGTTGTGGTTTACAGTATCAAAAGCAGCAGTAAGACCAAGTAGAAGTAGTATGGAGACCTAGCCTTTATCAGCCACAGTGTATGGAGTTAGTGTTTATATATTCCTTTATTAACAAGTCTTTCCTCTCTTGTTCAGCAGGTTATTGTTTGAATCAGTCAATCTTTCTGTAACGATTCTCTCCTCTAGATACTAGTGGGTTTGTCTTTCCACTTGTTCAGTATTTGAATCAGTGAACCAGTTATGGCTGGGGTTCGGTCAGTGAACGGATCATGCATACATGAGATTCTTTCCATTAATATATCAGTCAGGGTTTCAAAACTGGGAATTTTCAGTCAGTATTTCTCGCGGCTGCATATTTAACGCAATGTTTACGTAAATGAATCTGAACAAATCACTTGACGGAACCGATTCCAGCGACTCGAGTAACTAAAAAGACTCAAAAACACAATTGTGAGTCGTAACATCGCTCTGTATCTACCTTTATATGATTAGAGGACAGAATTAACCATCGATAGTCAGCTAACCCATAACGATAAGAACAATACTCCCCAGAAATAAATCAAAATAGGAGTCTTAGTAAAGCCGTAAACATTAGGCAGAAATTAATCCGAATAATCCAGCGTTATACTCACATTTTTCACAAACCATGGCTGTGTAATGAAATAACACCGAGGCCTAAGAGCGTCAAAACAACACTCAACCTGCAAGTGTATGCGCTATAGACCTATTATAAATTAAAAGTCCCATGTAATCTCGGTTAAGAAAAGTACTGTATTTTTAACTTGTATATTTATTTACTTTGTGTGTATTTGCTTTGTTTACTGTGTTGTGATAACGGCATGTACAGTACGTATAATAGTTGCAAACAGATATGTAGGGTTAACATACGCGGTTAACAGATGCGTTTGTAAAATAATTTAAAGGTATTTTAAAGGTATGTTAAAGGTAAAACGTTAAAGCTTAAACCTAAAATTTCAGTCTTAAACCAGCTATAATCTGAAGGTAAATTTTAAATAGACGTACTGTAATGTAAATGTAAAATGTAAAATCTATTCACAAGCCATCAGATGACTTTTATTATGCTCATGACTGCTCTGACCTTATTATCTACACTGTAAGTCAGTTCACTTCATGATGCCGGAAAAGCTGCCCTGTCATAAAACAGCTCGGGTCGCGCTTGTATTACTATGTGTTGATTAACTCGAGTATTTTAAATTCTGTGTTGTAAGGTTAAATGAAACTCGGTTCCTTTACGCCGGACACGCTACAGGAATTTAGAGGGATCTACTCTTAAACTCTGTAAATATTGAAATCAAGTCGTCTTTGTATGTATTAATAGGGTTTCTCTCTGAGTACAGTCTCATGCACCTTTGCAAACGTGCTCAAAATTGAGCGGACATGTTAATTCTTCGTTTAAATGAGCAGTAATCTAAAATGTGCAACTTGTTTCCTGCTCAGGTTGCGTTCTTTTCATTTAACCAATCATCGAAACGTAATTTGACCGTGGTGCACAAACTCTCTATACGAGATTCTGTAGTGTTTTTGTATGTGTATATCTCGGCTGTCTTTATGTTTGGTTTTCTGCCTCTGATTTTCACCCTAAAAAGCAGGTAAAGCGAACCAGAAATGTCCGCTTTATGTTATGAATGTGTTACAATGTGAGTGTTGTTAAAAAAGCAGCGCATCAGTAACCAGCTCCTGTTCCATTATAGTCTATGTACATCTGTTTTCTGTGTTCTCTGCCTTGTTTGTATGTATATGTCCATGTATATGTCCTTTCTGGCTGTCCTTTGTCTGCCATGTCTGTCTTTGTCTATGTATCTGTGTCTCTGTATTTCTTTTTTTATTTCAATATTTCCTTGCAAAGCACATTTCATTCATCTCTTTACTAAAATATTCCCAGCTCTGTTTTTTGTAATGTGACTTGATTTTATTTATGAAGGTGTTTTAAAGCCAGGCCTGCGTGAACCCCCATGTGGGACATCGAGATCAGAGGGCATGTCCTCGGCTCCATGCCCTCATTGCTGGCTCTATGCTGATGGGAACCCTCGTACTGCTCTCACTGTGGAGAAGTTCTCTGTGTACAGGACACCACATGGTCTGGCTTTATTCAGTCTCTGCCTCCGTTGCTTTAGTAAACGTAGCTGGTTTATTGGCTTTTAGGCGTCAGTCCGCCAACAAAGAAGCACACGCTGGGCTCATATAAGGTAACAGGACCGATGTTCAAGTCGAAGGAAACCCTTACTGGGATGTTATATCTGTCAGATCATTTGCACATGGAGAGTTTTCCTCTGTCTGTTTCAGCTGTCGAAGCTTATATCCGATCGTGTGTGTTATTTTCTGCTGTTCCATGCCTCTTCCTTTCACTCCGTGGGTTGTTCTGTATGGAGCACCCCTGCTGGAGGTGAGTATTATATGTAAACAACATTTGTGTTTACTCCAAAGACATTGTTTGGCTGTTTTCTACATTGAGTTAAATAATGTCATCTGAATATTGAACTTCTACTTCCTCCTCCATTTTGACTGGTAGACGCTTTATTAGGCTTACAGGGATCAGTGGTCACAAAGATCCAGGAGTTTTTAGGTACTTGGGATCAACTGTCCAGGAAATGGGGAGTGTGGAAAGGAGGTGGTAAAGAAGAGAGTACAGGCAGGATGGAGTGGTGGAGAAGAGTGTCAGGAGTGCTGTGTGACAAAAGGGTCCGCAGCAAAAGTGAAAGGAAAAGATTTATAAGAGAGTAGTAGTGAGACCAGCTTTGTTGTATGGCTAGAGACAGTGGCACTGACAAAGAGACAGGAAGCAGAGCTGGAGGTGGCAGAACTTATAAGTGTTTGAGGTTCTTTTAGGAGTGTTTAGGGTGGACAGGATTAGGAATGAGATCATCAGAGGGACAGCACACAGGTTGGAAAACTTGGGAGACAAAATTCGAAATTCGAGAGGGAAGACTGAGATGGTTTGGACATGTGCAGAGGAGGGATAGTGGATATATTGGTAGGAGGATGTTGGAGATGGAGCTGCCAGGCAAGAGACGGAGAGGAAGACCAAAGAGGAGTTGTATGGTTGTGGTAAATGAAGATATGCAGGGAGTTGGGGTGAGAGTAGAGGACGTGGAGGACAGGGTGAGGTGTGAACGTTTAACTCGCTGTGGTGACCCCTGATAAAGGGAGAAGCCGAAAGAAGAAGACACTTTATTAGGTACACTTGTTCGATTGCTCATTAACGCAAATATCTGATCATCCAATAACGTGGCAGCAACTCGGTGCATTTAGGCATGGAGACATGGGCAAGCTGACCTGCTGAAGTTCAAGCCGAGCATCAGAATGGGAAAGAAAGGTGATTTTATTGACTTTGAATGTGGCATGGTTGTTGATCCTAGAGAATGGTCCAAAAAGAGAAAATATCCAGCGAGGGCAGTTCTCTGGGAAAAAATGCCTTGTTGATGCCAGAGATCAGAGGAGAATGGCCAGACTGGTTCGATCTGATAGAAACGCAACAATAACTCAAATAACCACTCGTTACAACCGGTATGCAGAAGAACATCTCTGAATTCATGACATATTGAGCCTTGACACAGAATACTACACCAGGTGCCACTTTGGGCAACTTGACACCATCTGAACGTCGTTTAAATGCCGCAGTCTAGCTGGATATTTTTGCTGACCCTTTATGGCCACAGTGTACCACCATCTACGTGCCATGTCACAAAGCTCAGATCATCTCAAATTGCTTTCTTGAGCATGACAATGAGTTCACTAAACTCAAATGTCCACCAGAGTCGCCAGATCTCAGTCCAATAGAAAATGGGAGATTCGCATCCTAAATGTGCAGCAGACAAATCTGCAGCACCTGCCTGATGCTATCCTGTCAATATGGACCAAAATCTCTGAGGAAAGTTACCTTGTGGAGTCTCTTCCATGAAGAATTGAGCTATTCCTGAAGGCAAACCGGCATCCAACCCTGTACAAGCATGGTGCACCTAATAAAATGGCCAATGGGTGTGCATGTGGACATCTGAACACCACATATTAACTATGCGTTAACATGGAGTAGTTTCTCCATTTGTTAAACCCACTGTCTAACCCTAAAAGTATTGGGTAAGTCGGCGGATATCAGGACTCCAGTTATAAACGTTGTGCCAAATGGAATATGGATCAAAACGTTTGACTGAGGATAATAAATAAAATGCAGGACCATGCTTTCTTCCCCGTTATCTGAATGGAGCTGTACATGTGTACTAATGCAGAATGCTGTTTGTCACTGCACAGGTCAGCTCTGGAGACATTTTCCCTGTCTGTGCTTCTCTCCACTCTCACAACGCTGAGGTGTTTGTGTATCCTGGGTCCAAATGTACAGGCGTGGATTCGTGTTTTCAGTAGGGACGGGTGAGTTCATGTTCACTTTTTTCAAAGTTTATCATTTACTTTGCCAAGGTCCAATGCCTGTCCTGCAAAACACAGAGCTCGGGCACAGGTGTGTGCTGAACGGGCCACTGAAATGCAGACAGGGATTGCTGTTGTAGTGCAGGATCCCTGACCGGCCTCTCCTCTCTTAGACAAACTGCGGCTGTGCTACCTGAGCTCTTGCATCATCGTATTGCAGAGTAAATCTTGATTTTCACTTGAATGTTGAACGTGTTAGGCCAGTGATACCTAAACTCAACTTACTTGGTAGACACATGAGATGAGATGATCAAGGTCTACGTCCAGCTCTCCTGCTTGGACTCAAAAGAGGGAAATAACCTCTCGGTAAATTGTAGATCCGTTAACTCTGAAGAGGTAACCCTGCTGTCAGTCTTTGCTATGTGAGCAATTAATAACAAATCTCGCAGCAAGATCTAAAATTAAACGCCACAATATTAGTGGGGTAGGCTGCCAATTCGCTCTTTCCTCAAACTTTTTCCGTTGTCCATATTGCAATATTTATCACACGCAGTTTCAAAATCATTGCATGGTAGTTATTTGCCTTTGCCACTAGGGGGAGACCTAGAACCATCAGTACGTGGGTAGTTGTATGGGTTCCAGTAGTTTCCAGCATTCAGCTCCGTTTACTTCATCGCCACTTGGTTCAGGCTTGCAAAACTGCAATTCAAGCAAGTTAGGGTGAAGTTTGTGGATCCAGGGCCCTACAGTGGAGTCCGTTTCCTTAAATGCTGTTCAGTCAGTTCAAGTTATTGACACGGCCGTGAGAAATGTCGGGTGGCACAGATATGGGTGTAAATTTATTTTCAGAGTTGGAAATTTAAGATGCAGGACTGAGTGTGTGGTGCATGTTCCTCAGGGCGATGTCAGTGTGGGACACGTCTCTTCAGATCACCACCGGCTGCAGCATCGCTGGAGCTTGGCTTGGTGCCTTCCCTATTCCTCTCGATTGGGACAGACCCTGGCAGGTCAGAAGTTTGCATACACACGCTACATACACACGTTAGTAGATTATTGTGCCTACAGTTTCTTGATTGAGACTCGTACACTCGAGCGGTAGAATGTATACGATATCATTATTTCGAAGTCTCTTTATTAAAATACAGTCAATGTACACAAAATACAGCAACATTTTCAGGCTTCTGCAATCCAAAGTCAGTATCTACTGTGAACCCCCTTATGGTTTCTTGGATGCTACCATTCCAAAAATATTCCTGATCAAGCTTTGAACTGTAGAAGGTTCTACTTGGCATCTTGATGGAGCTTCCAGATGCTGCTGTAAGGGGAGGTCAAAACTAAATACTTGCCTCTGTAGCCTATTGGAACTGTTTTTCTGAATTAAAAAATTTCATGCATTTTCCGGCTGTTCTAGTAAAGATACTGAAACATTATATATGGTCATCACACCGTTGCTAAAACCACAAACCTAATGGTGGCCTAAGACTTTTGCACAGTACTTTTCCCTTGTCTCTGACAGGTTTTATTTGAATCTAAACCTACTTCAGGTGTGTAATTGGAGCATAAGGGACACCGGTACCTACAGATGTCGAGTTCATTAGACCTGGGGGACAAAAATGCATATGTAATACAGTTCTGAGAGTCTTCTGGGTTTTCTTTTTTTCTGTTTACTGTCGTTTTTGTCTGTTACTGAAGATAGCATGGTAATGTCAAGTTGTTTTACAAGAATCCAGTCACAAAGAAATACACTGGCAAAAGCTCAGGTGCAATCATTTGAAATAGAACTGTGAAACTTGGTGTTAATGAGGCGTTAGTGCAGTAATATATAGTAAAGCTGCAGGACTATTAGGCTGTGCCAAAAACCGTCCCCTAATCAGCATTCCATACATTCGACATACCACACAGAGCAGGATTAGCCTATAGGAAATGATTTCCTAAACTCCTTTCAGATACTTTGCTTTGCTCATTACTCTCTGACAGCAGAGGGATCACCTAAAGGCACAACACACACGCCTGGTACATCAGATAAGTTTGCGGCAGCTGTTTTTAACGTACCTAATATAATACATTTTTGCTTTAGAAAAGTATCATTCTGGTAATCGAATATGTTTTGTTGTTGTTTTCTGAATGTGACATCTTTGCAGCCCAAACACAAAAAGTGGGCGGAGGGATATAGAACTCAAATCCATAAACAATCCATCAATGTCAGTGCAGAAATGGAGGTTGTCAACCTGCGTTTGCATTATGCATTAGGTCAACTGGCATCTCTAAAGTGTTCGTATGTGTGTGTGAGTGCTGGTGAGTAGGGTTTTCCCCCACCTTCTGTCCTTTGCTTCTGATTAGGCATCAATACCCACACTCGGATTGGATTAGGCAGGAAAGTGAGTATTTTTTTATCATGATTGAAAGGGCATTTGAGCGGTTTCTCAACTGCCACTGTATATCACAGTACAGCAGTGCTGTGAAGTACAACTTAGACCAGCATACCACCGGACGAAAAGGTGACCAATCAGTCATGGCCGCTAGACAGTGTGACTTTGTCAAGCATGACAATTGGTGTTCATGAAAAATTGAAAGTTCTCAAAGCATGGAAGAACTGCACTGCGGCCTGAATTATTGATGCCTGGCACAGAGGCATCGATCAGCGAAGGGGCTGGTGTTTGGCCTCAAAATGTCACGGCAGCGTCTCCGGTGCGTGCTGCCACACAAGCATAGCGCCACACTGCAAAAGTTTTGGAGCTGCCCTGGAAGCAGTGTTAATTTTGTTGACGGATGATTTTAATCAGTTTTCGTCAACGAGCCTTTTTTTCCTAACAAAAACGAGACGATGAATAAACTAAAATGAATGAAAAAGACAAAAATTAGGACGAAATGAATTGACACAAAAAAAACAAGACGAAAATGTGTGGCAGAGACAACGTCCAATCAAATCTGGCAAGTTAGGAAAAGATCCAATCATAAGTTGAGTATATGTGGGAAGGCGGGTATATTTGGGAGTATATATTATCAACACCTGAGAGAAAGAGGAGAGCCGATAAACGGACACATTTCTCATTTGATATCAAGGAAAACAAGAGTCTTTGTAAACCGTGTGGGGCGCCATCTACAATGAAGCTTAAATGAGATGTGCAGGTATGTTGGTCAAGCTACCCGTGCCTAAATGGCAAATAAAGTAGGGGTTAAAATGTTTTCAGTTCGTGACATGGATATATTTTAACTTTGTCTAAAAAGTATTCATATCTTTAAGGAGTATTCGGGTAACATAACTCCGTTTTATACTGTAATTATGAATAAATGCATATAGAGCAGCACATTTCTGATCTTATATGTTTAATAAAGCTCATAATATCGTTTATTCTAACATGATTCTATTCCACAATATCTCATGTGTCTCCACACTGAGTGTGAAGCAGATGGAAATGAGTTGGTGACCACTTTACTGTGTACAGTTATTATAATGCATGCATATGGACCTGAGCTTATCTTAATTAGATCTTATAATATATCCATCATTCCAACTTGATTCTATTCCAGAATATCTGCTGAATGTCCACACAGATCTGTGGTGGAAACTGAGTAATAACCACTTTAAAGTGAACTATTATCATCAATGCGTGCATGTAGATTGTTCATATTAAAAGGGAAAAGTTAAAAAAAGAATTTACGTATTGCAACCTTTACATTTCATATTTGACAACTAAAGCTACTGTAGATTTAGTCGACAATCTCATTATAATTAGTCGACGAAAAATCAACTAAAAACAATTCAGATGACTAAATTATGACTAAAACTAAATTACATTTTAGTCAGAAGGCCGTGACTAAAACTAAATCAAAATCTGATGTCAAAATTAATAGATTAGTAGATGCAAATGGTGATGAAGTGGGTTTTAAAAGAAAAGAAGATGGCGGCGAGGAAGAGGCATGATGATACCCAGCTGTAGTCGAGCTCACAGCACTACCAGAGCAGAGAGATGATCATGGAATCAATCTTCCTGACAGTTTTCAATTTTGGACTGTGCTGCAGCTCTTAGAAAGCAGAGGGAACTTTCTGTCAAAAGGAAGTACAAAGGATCAACTCGTGACATCTGGAACATTTATGGTATTGAAGATGAGGAAAAAGGAAGAACAGACCACATGATTCTCTGCCATGACATCAGTAGTACACAATCTGAAAGACCATGACAGATAGAGAACGCATTGCAGGCATGGACGAGATGCCAGGTTACATTCAGGTCATATGCTCTCTGAAGTCTGGAGACTCCATAACCCCCGAGACTCTGACCAGGATATACAGCGGGGATAAATTAAACTCGCTTCAGCACTTGGTCTGTCAGAACCATTTACCCAGCCCATGATTCTCTGTCAAAACATGCCGCTATGTGCAAAAGTTTGGGCACCAGATGATCCACTGGAGTGTTTATAAGGTCTCAGAACTGAATTAACTTTATGGCTTGCAGAAATGTTATATTTAAGTTTGATGTTGTTTAATTAAAAAAATCAGAGGTGGCATAAATCCATATAGTCATACTTTGCCACTGTACCGATTCACAACTCACCATGAATCCCAAGATCACCAAGGGTCCGAAGAACTGCAGGATCCGAGTCTCTCTCGGCGTAGTGTGTTACTGATGGTAGCCGTGTTACTTTGGTCCCAGCTCTCTGCAGGTCATTCATCAGGTCTCTCCGTGTAGTTCTGGGATTTTTGCTCACCGTTTCATGATCATTTTGACCCCACAGGTGAGATCTTGCGTGGAGCCCCAGATCGAGGGAGATTATCAATGGCCTTGTATGTCTTACAATTGCTCCCACAGTTGATTTATTCACACCAACCTGCTTGCCTATTGTAGATTCACTCTTCCCAGCCTGGTGCAGGTCTACAATCTTCTTCCTGGTGTCCTTCAACAGCTCTTTGGTCTTGGCCATGGTTGAGTTTGGAGTCTGACTGTTTGAGGCTGTGGACAGGTGTCTTTTATACAGATAACGAGGTCAAACAGGTGTCATTATTACAGGTAACGAGTGGAGGACAGAAGAGCTTCTTAAAGAAGAAGTTACAGGTCTGTGAGAGCCAGAAGTCTTGCTTGTTTGTGGGTGACCAAATACTTATTTTCCACCATGATTTACAATTAGTCTACAATGATTTCTTGGATTTTTTTTCTCGTTTTGTCTGTCATAGTTGAAGTGTACCTATGATGAAAATTACAGACCTCTCTCAAAGTAGGAGAACTTACACAATCAGTGGCTGACCAAATACTTTTTTGCCCCACTGTATAAAGTGTCTGACGATAAGCGATTTTCCAATTTGTACGAGGTGCAAGGAGCCCAGGTTTTACGGATATTACGTGGATTCAGTGTGAGCCTTGTGATTGATGCAACAAACATCAAAGTATTAATAATGTTCAAGTGGGACTTGTTTATAGACACCCTGTATATAGTGAATAAGTATGCGATATGACTCCCTTAATGCATATCACAGGTATGACTGTGTTCTAATGGAAAAGACTGAAAGGACGCAGCGTTTATGAAAAACAACTTTATATTCAGCAAACATTTGAGGCGAGTCATGAAATAAGGTGTACAGAAAGTATTAATCACGATTCACTGAGTTGCCACTTTTTACGTTAAGAAAATAATTGGCACCATTTGCTAGACGTCGTCGTGGATTTAGGTAATATTCACAGAGCTTCATAAATCGTACTTTTCAACATTCACTTGATGTTGGATGCTGCGGAAACACTCACTGTTGACGTCCTGTGCAAGAAGTTTGATTAAAATAGCAACTAAGGTTAAATACCTTCTTAGCAAAGTGTGAAACTGCTGAAGAAATCTGAGCAAAAGAAACGACACACAAACAAATCAAACCCCCACATAAAAACACCTGCTTTAAGCCTGGCGTAGGAAACTGTTAAACACCACAGTGATCTTGTTGGTTGCAGCCAAAATGTTGTGCTCCTGAAGCTCACAGACAAGGCTGATTGGTTGCTGCTGATTTCGTCACTCCTGTGGCTCCTCTTTCCAGGTGTGGCCTATTTCCTGTTCCCTGGGAGCGACGGGAGGGTTTCTGACAGGACTGCTGGCCGCTCCGATCTGGATCCGCTGGTACCGCAAGCAGCTCACTTATAAGCTCAAGTAAAGAACCGGAACAGACAGGCACCAGTTCGGGATTTGTCTGAAGGCCTGAGATGTAACTCGCCAAGCCTAGAAATTTGCACCAACTCTGTTATAATACATCCTCTGAGGTTGAATGCAGCAATAGAAATGTGTTTTCCTCAGGTGTTGAGCTGTTTGTTCCTTGTATGCACTCAAAGTCATTCCTTTTTTATGTTCTAGCTATAGAGGCCTGTAGTGGAAATACATTTTGTAAAAGGCAATTCATTTCGCAACCCAGTGTTGCAAGACGCAGGTTCCCTTTTTGGAGCGAAATAAAGGCTTTACTTCTGTAAATGTCTGCCGTGTTTGCTTGTGCTCTTTACATGGCCTGGGCTTTCCCCGGTCCTTACATACCTACACAAGTATCCTTTCTCAGGAGTGTTGCACTGTGCCATTCTTTGCCCTCTGCAAGTTCTGCGTTTCTGTGCTTCCACGTTTTAAAACTCAGTCTTTCTCCTGGCTTCGTCTTCTTCACGTTTGGGGTCCTTGTAGCCCGTGCAATTCCGATGGCTTCTGACATTCAGTGCGTCACCCTTGACTGCCCTTTATACCAGAATGAGTCTCACTGGTTCGTATTTTCTGAGCAGTGAAAGATCTCGTACCTATATTTTCTCCTTGCCTACTAAAGAAAGTGTTTCCAGGTTTAATTGAAGGGTTTGCGCTCAAGTTGGTGGTTGATTTTTAAATTGCCTTCCGTCGCTGGGGGGTGTATTCGTATTTCCGCACCGAAGGCCACTCACGTGATCAGGCAGCAGTTAATGCACCGTGGGCCGAGACGTCGCTTTATAGCACATTTCTTGGGAGCCAGGATGGCGATAATGGCCTCGTCGAAGACCGTCTTCAAGCCTTTCTGCGTCAGGGCCGAGCACTCCACGTAACAGCAGGCACCAATCTACATGTTCAAATAAAGGTTAGACTTATAACAGGACTTATTCATGCTCTAATGGACAGAAGAATGGATTTATGGCACTGAGATATCACAGGCTTGTTTAGACTTGCTTTAGCTTTCAACAGGAAAGTGGCAATTTTGTAAAGGTGTGTTTTTTTCTTTTACATTAATAAACCTCTAAATATTAAACAAAGCTGTTTGAGTATGATTTTTAATGCTCGTACGATGCCCATTAAAAATCATCATACCCATTTAAAGTATTCATCGGTCTTATAGACTGAAATCAAAACCTATAAATATCTTTTCCAGCTTTAATTAGTTTATACATTTAAGTAGTGAGAAAAAAGGAAACGCGTCACTTATCCAAACCAGGTATTTTAGCAATTACATTTTAATAATAAACACACCGAAAACGAGAGTTATAATGTACAGCTGGAAAACATTTACTTGTAATAAAATAAAATTTAAAATCTACAATTAATTTCATTTATTTACATAATTTCATTTCATTTTTATTTTAGCTTTCGGAGTGGAACGTGTTAGGACTTTGACAGGGTATGATGGTTTTCTATAGCCAGTGTATGCAGGTTTAGTTCTTATTTCACCTCTTTCGCCAGCTTCTGTCCCTGTTCTGTCGCTATGGGTTTCTCCTTCACATCATTCAGCTTGGTGATGGTCTTTGGATCATCCCTTAGGTAATCTGCAGCAACAATGGTGTGAGAAGCAAGAAAGTGTGAGTTACAGTAAACTTCTACAATGGCAGAGCACTTTTCTTTCAAAGGAGTCCAGTTCTGGAAGCAGCAAGAGGGAGTGGTTAACAACATAAACACACGTGGTCTATACATCTTTATTTTGAGAGTGGTGGACATGATTCCATATGTCATGGTTTGTTTTTAGAGCAGAAGGCTCCAGGAAATCGAAGCCAAAAGCCAGATGCTGGCGCTCATCAGCGCACGATCCCCTTTGACCTAAAAAGCTCAAGTACAGTTGACTGGGAGGTTTCGTCTCTTCACAAACTCCTGCTTCCAATTAGAATTCCTTCACTGGTCAGTCTGATTTTTCTCCTAGGATGCATTTAAATTCTACTATAATGCAATCAACCTGAACTACATGCATCATCTGCGGATATAGAAAAGAAGCGAACATCCAAAAGAAGTGTCCTGGTGTCATTAAATATTGGACATGGAGTCAAAGAGGACCATGACACGAGTCAAGTCAGTTTTAGGAGGGGTTACTTGACTAAAGGTAGACAGGTTTTCCACTGACATAGTGATTACTGTAGCTAATTATTGCCACACTTACACCTAACCTCGGTAACCTAAAACACATCAAGTTTTTCCTCATGAGGAACAGCAACATGTCCCTACATTCTGAAATGGAACAGTTAGTGGTCATGGGACGGTCACTGTAACTCTCCCACTGTTCTGTTTGCACCATTTGTCGTCTTGCACTGTCATGCATGCTTTGCACACATGCTCTTTACTTAGTGTTACACAATATTAGTTAATACTGAGTTGTCTCATGGTCTTGTGATGTTATGTAGCACCCGAAGGTCCCAGAGGAACGTTGTTTCGTTAATGTACACTGTGTATATGGTTGAAAGGACAATAAAACCTAGGTTTGTGTTTTCAATAACCTTATTGTTGAAAACACATATTAACCTAGAGTTGGCTAAAATAATGAACTCGAAGCTTATTTTATAATAAAACGTTGAAAATCTCATGTCATTCAGTGAGTAATGGACTGAATGTGAAACGGAAAAGCAACGTTCCAACACATCCATCATAAGCCGAAGAGTTTAATATATACTATACTACAGTGTACCGTATTTTTCGGACCATAAGGCGCACACTACGGTGGCCGTAAGCTTCGTAACTTACCAAGGCCGTGCTAAAACATTTTGACAGATTTATGAGCGCCATGTACCATCTACAATCGGTTCTAGGTCAGCAAAGCACAACCAGAATTAATTCATACATTAGACGCACCGCATTTTAAGGCGCACTGTCGATTTTGAGAAAGTTAAAAGGATTTTAAGTGCGCCTTAAAATGCGGTGCGTCTAATGTATGAATTAATTCTGGTTGTGCTTTCTGACCTAGAACCGACTGTAGATGGTACACGGCGCTCATAAATCTGTCAAAATGTTTTAGCACGGCCTTGGTAAGTTACAAAGCTTACGGCAACCGTAGTGCGCAGCATCGCTGAGTAATACGGTATGTGCTTCAGCATTAGGGTACGTGCATTCATTCATTCATTTTTGAAGCGGATTTCAAACTCAGCGCTATCAGTCACGCAGTACAACATGGGACATAGAGCAGCTGCGAGAGAATTCAACATTAACGAATCAATGGTACGGAAGTGGAGGAAGCAAGAAGACGCCCTGCGCCAGGTAAAGACCAAACTGAGCTTCTGATGGGAACTTAGAGTTTTGTTTCATTTCATGCGCCTTATAACTGGTGCGCTTTATGTATGAAAATAGATCCGTTAGCAGTCGATCATTGATATCGCGCCTTATAACCCGGTGCGCTTTATAGCCCGGAAAATACGATATATGACTCCCTACATCACACACTGCTGGAGTTCCTCATTAGCATGGGAGCCTGCAGGAGAGTCAAAAATCCACAGCACTTGTATTTGACATTTTGTATTTTCTATCAGTCCATGTACCTGTTGGTGTAGTTCTCCCCTAGGAGTTTTGTACACACAGCCATGAGATTTCTGGACCAGTGACTCACCTCAGTCTCTGCTGCATTGATTACTTGTGTATCAATATTCAGCACACGCCTGACCATTAAGACGAGAATCATAGATACGTTGATAACCATGGTCTGGAAAAGACGAGATACTAATGTGTAAACAAAGACACCCACACCCACACCACTCCACACACGGGCCAAGGGTGGATTATAAACCAGGCTGATGTATTTGGTGCCCAACAGCCTCCTATCCCTAGTGACTTCAAAGTGGTGTTTTTTTTTTACATAATGATGGTGCACAGTTGTGCTCAGTGCTATTGGAGGACTGCTTGTATTTTTAAGGAGCACATTCGTTTTCAGCAGGATAGAATTATTATACTGCTGTAATTATGGGTGTATTCAAACCTTTTATGGGTAAATATGGAAGCATGTACACACGTCTTAAATCCACTCTTTCACTGCCATGCTGATGAGAAATGTTTTTGTGTACTTCTAGAACTTTATAGACAAAATATGGATGTGTATGCATCACTTCAGTGGAGATTGTTTTACACATATCCCCCGGGTGTGTAAGGCAACATGGAGAGATGTACTGTTTGCCCAGTGAAAATTGGAAAAGGTTAGTGGTTTACTTTAAGCGGTTTTAAGGTTTGGATAGATGTGAAGAATTGTTTGGTAATCTAAAGTGTCATTTGCTTTGCTCCCACATAGACTTTCAGTAACATGAAATAATATTTCACATTAATTCAACGTATGACCACTACCAGCTTTGCCCAATAAATTCCAAGATAGGCTCTGGTCCTTGTCACAAGTGACCAGAATAAACGTACACCTTGTACACCCTGGACCGTGGGATGACCACCAACCTGCATCCTCTCCCTCAGACAGTCGTGCGTCCACCGGGAAGGCACTGCTGGGGCTCTAACCCAGGTCCCCACAGGACTGGGTTACTTAATTGCTGCTGTGACACCTGAGCGAATTAATCATGATATTTTTGAAGGAAATTGCATTTAAAATATAAGCTTGCATAACATGTGTTTTTTTCCCCATCATAGCTAATCAAATTAATTGATGCCTTATGCCCATAAAGTAACTTCTGTAGGCAATACATTCATATTCTATGTGACTCGCCAATAGTAACACCATGGCCGTATATGGACCCATTCACATGCTGGACAAAATGTTCATGGGCAACAAGTGAGAGCTGGGCTACCACTGTTACGATCAGTCCATCCTAATTTAATGGCCTGTTGCTTATGAAGGACAATCAATTGTCATTGCTCAGGTCTTGACATAAACACATTGCGAGTGAGGGGGGCTCATTAGCTGGACAAATGGAAATCCCAACACAGAAGGGCAGAAAGGTCAATGCTGTGGTGCATTTCATAATGTGTCTGAGAGACGCATAATCCATATTCCCTGTACACAGCAGCTTTTAAGAGAGACCATGATGAGGCTTGTGCAATAATAATAACACACAATTAAAAGAACAGGAGACAGCTGTTGTGCACAAGGGCGTACATGATGAAAGAATTTCCAAAACAATGCCCTGACCTGGGAACACTTATCTCTGTTTGTCTATGTTGTTTAAGCTTTATTCTGGCTTCCATTCCTCCTCCCCTTAATGTCATGTAAGGATTCCACCAGTGCATTGAGAGTTCCTGTTCAATATAGCCCCTCTTAAAGTGTGTACATAATTTATCTTACATATGGAGGTCTCGTTTGACAAGAGTCCACTTGAGATACCAAAAGCAACCCACAAATAGTAGAGCCTAACTGTTTAGTATAACTAGATTAGGGTCTCAACAGTGCCTTGGCGATGCTGGGGCTAAAACTCTCAACCAAAATTATTTGGAACAGCAGACGAAATACCAAAAAGGGACCCACAAACCATAGCTGAATTGGAAACTCAGACTGAGGAAAAGTGTCTAAAATGGGCAGGAACATAAGACACGGGTAGAATCATTACCTGACCAGACTGATGCTGTTATTTAAGACAACAAGCTTCAGCAATAAATAATGACAACATCATTTAATAGAAAGTGGTGGTAAACTATAAAGCTCTATGAATACCTGAGTGCCGATGAGAAGGTAGGGGACGTTGGGTGCATACTCCTGCAGCTCTGGGACCCACTCCTCCCTCACGTTCTGGAAACTGGCCGGATTCACCACCGAGAAGCATATGAGGAAGACATCTGTCATGGGGTACGATAGGGGGCGGAGGCGATCATAGTCCTCCTAGGGGGAAGAGATTATAGCATGGATTACACCAAGCTCTTTATGAGGATCACCTGCACACCTACTCGTTAATGCAAATGTCTAATCAGATAATCATGTGGAATAAAATCACACGGATACAGGCCAGCAGCTTCAGGTAAAGTTCACATCAACCATCGGAAGGATTTTTTTTTACTCTCACTCACTCTCACCTTCCTTTCCCACTTAATCCAGTTCAGGATTGGGGACGGTCCCCTCATCATAACATTGCATTCTGTTCAATTTATCTATATAAGTCTATATATTATTATATTTTATTTATCACATTTTTTAAATATATTCTATCTTTAACTGTATTTAGCTTCTGTTTATTTAAACTATTACTACAGACATTAACTGAGTAACTTAGATGAATTCTTACATATAACATCTAGGCTGCGTTGGGTTCCTTTTTGAGTCTTAGACCTCCCAAGGGTTCTTCCTTATAACGTTTAGGGAGGTTCTCCTTGCTACCGTCGCCCTAGGCTTGCTCAGTTAGGGCTTCGGGTCTAGATAGTTGTAAAGTTGGTTTGAGGCAATGACTCTGTTGTAAAGAGTATAGAAATAAATTTGACTTTGACAGGGCACCAGTCCATCACAGGGCACATGCAGACAAACTCGGTTATACTTTAGAGATGCCCTTTGACCCAAGGTGTGTTTGGAATGTGGGAGGGAACACACGCAGATACCAGGAAAACATGAGAACCCAAACCCAGTTCTCCAGAGGTGAGATGACAACATTAACCACTGTGCCACAATACCACCCTAACTATCCCTGTTTAAGATTTTGACCTGCATAAAGTGCTACACTGAACATTTGCTATTTCCACTCTTGTTATTATTATTATTATTAATTTAGCATGGCTGATACATGAACGGAGTTACACCTCAGACACAAATTAGTCGTATGTTTGTTCCTATGGAAACGGTTCTGGCACTGTGCAACGACATGTAGTACTAAGTGCTTGCTTGCCACCTTCCATTAATGGTAGTTTGTGGGTCAATAAATACTACAGTGCGTGGTTACGTCCACACTATATTCCACAGAGTGTGATTTGAGACATGGCCATTAAGCCCTGTATTAACAATTCCCCTGATGAGCCAACAGCACTGATTTAGATTGGTACTTATGACCCAGATATCCATGTTTTACTCGTTTCACATCTGCTCCTGTTCTGGCTGACAGGCTGCAGAATTATTGAAACTGCAACAAGCTCAAAGGGAATCCACTGCAACTGATAAGCCTGGATTTACACAGCACATGACTGATCATTTTGGGAACTGAGAGATGGGTTATTCAGGGTTCTTATTTCAACTCTCAGCATCCCGTCTGTATCAGTGTGTGCCTCTGGCCATGCAGGCATTGCTGTATAAACCTCCTGGTAGTGACACACGCCTGTCAGCTCAACCCTGCTCTGGCACAAATGAGGCCTCCGAGGCACAAACCGGAGCCGAGACCGTTTCAGACAGAGTCTTATTGAACACAGCTGAGGCACTGCACTGCTTATGTGTGTGTGTAATCACAGAACAGGCACAGCATCTGTACAATGGATGACTCGACCTCTGAACAGCCAGTGGTCACATTGGTGAAGCACTGCCTTTACTGCCCACGTCTCAGTCCCTGGAACAAAGCTGTGTGACCTCACCGAGGCTCACAGCGACACCAGCTCACTGAGTCACAACGCATAAAGATCAGACACAGACGAGCCTTATTATCTTTACACAGGGCGACCCGTGTGTTCTACCAAAGTTACAAGTGCAAGCTTGATGTCGGTGATGTGTTCACACCTGACAGGTAATAACAGTAGAGTGAAACGTTAATTGAAATGGTCATTGACCGGACATTACCAGTCACAGCCTTTTTATGGTACTGTCATGTAAATATAAGGGGTATGTTCCCAAGACCGTGTGCAAACGATGTGTAATCACAGAACGTGCACACATTAACACCCTGCTGGCTGCACACAACCAAGAGGGAACAAGTCCACTTGAAGAAATTTCCAAAACAGGCACTGCAAGGTCACCTGTTAAACACTTTAAACCATTAAGTAGGTAAATCCAGCACGGCGCTACCAGTAGAAAGTCACAGCGGACAAATGACTGGCGCTCGGCACTTCTAGACATGTGTAGGTGAAGCTGGTACGGCGCTTGAAGCGTTAAGCAGAGAACAAGCTTTTCCATTTCACTTCCCTTACAACACCTAGAAGCATCTGTGTGAGCCAGACCATAACGCAAATGTAGTTCGTTCTTATGTATACAGTTAACAGAAAGTAAATCAATAGTCAAGAAAATAAATAAAATAAACAAAACATCAAAGTATGACATAACATTTATGGAAGAAAAAATACCTTTTTAATTTGATGAGCTGTTCATGGCTGCAACGTCTGGAGTTAAAAACAGATTTTATTTAATATTATAATTTGTTATACTTGGTAGGGCCTCGATCGTTAAAGCAAACGGACGCTGATCGGATGGTACTTAAATTTCATTTACAATGCTACATGGGATATTATAGTGTACCAGTGCTGCTATTGAGCCTTTAGACTTTTCTATATTTCTGCATAAACATCATCCGATTTTCACACAAGTCCTAAAAGTTGGTAAAGAGAACACAGTTAAACAAATGACACAAAAATTCTTGGTCATTTATTTATTGAGGAAAATGACCCAATTATACATATTAGTGAGTGGCAAAAGTATGTGACCCTTTGCTTTCAGTATCTGGTGTGACCCCCCTGTGCAGCAATAACTGCAGCTAAACGTTTCCTGTAACTGTTGATCAGTCCTGCACACCGGCTTGGAGGAATTTTAGCCCATTCCTCCGTACAGAACAGCTTCAGCTCTGGGATGTTGGTGGGTTTCCTCACATTAGCGCTGCTCGCTTCAGGTCCTTCCACAACATTTCCATTGGATTAAGGTCAGGACTTTGACTTGGCCATTCCAAAACATGAACTTCTTTAACCATTATTTGATAGAACGGCTTGTGTGCTTACGGTCGTTGTCTTGCTACATGAGCCACCTTCTCTTGAGATTCAGTTCAGGAACAGATTCAGGACTTGTCATAGTATCTATAATACAGTACAATCCAAAGATATCCCTCACACCCCCTGCGCAGGCAGATCTATTATGCTTTGTCACTGAATATTCAGTGTGAAGGTCTGCTTCACTGTTCAAAATCTACTGACTGCAGTGCTGAGATATTCCAATGTTTACTATGCCAGGCTAAACAACATTGGGCAGGTGTGTATGTGGCGTGACCATGAGCATGTCTCTGAGGGCCAGTGGTGTTATAAATACACCCCTCAGCTGTCCCATCGGCCTGTTGAATCACTCCGAACTGAGAAAGGAGAGGGAGTGTAGAGTATTATTTACAGCTGGCCTCAACCCAGATGTAATGTGGACCGAGCCAACACGCCATGCATCCACCATATCTCTCTGAGAGTCTTGTTCTCGCCAAGCTTCACATTAGTAATCCAAGAAGGATGATAATTTATTTCTTACTTGTTGATTGTAAGGTCTGGATGCATTTCAACTAGGGATGATGAGACATTAAATTACACTAGCGTTCAAGGTTTAGAATTACTAACAAATGTTTCCATCTTCGAAAAGACATTATGTTGCAGATTATAAAAAGATTACTGTGACTGTGGGAAATGATTTGTCATTCATGATCATATGGAAGGACGATGATTTAGTGCGGTCACCTCACAGCTACAGACATCCTCGGTTCGACACCTGGGCCCGCACATCGCCGTGGAGTTTTCCCCGTGTAATTAAGCGTGTAGTCAATTGAACGAATTCAAATATATGTGCTCGGGTGGCCGAGCACCAATTTGCTAGCTAACCCCAGTTTGACTGGCCTCAGTCATGTTTTAAAATCTAGCAGGAAGCTTTTGGAAAAAGCAGATGTTGTTATAGCAATAACTGCTAACAATGTGATGTTTCACAGCGTCCAGCAGGGGTGCCACTGAAGTGTCGGGGATGATCCCCGTCCGGTCACCTCATCTGCATGCACAGCCAGTCATGAAAGTCTCTCGAGTCCCCAATCCGGAGTCTGACTTGATGGGTGAGCAAACTGCCACTGCACCACATGAGCACCATGTTATGATTAAGAAATTAAGACTCGTCTACCGGTTTACTTCCGTAGCAACACAAGACACTGATTAGCATTTGTTGCATGTTTTTTAAATATGACTTATTTTAAGTTACTTATTGTAACGAGCTCTAAATGGCGTTCGTAAGTGTATGTGCCTGTCCTATTGTAAGTAGTACTCCTTTGTTTGTCCCTCCACTACCTGTATATTCTCTCTCACCTATAACTACTGGACATAAACTGGTTCGCCTTCACTCGAGTCTCTGTTTCATCTGGCTGATGTGTGGTTTTTTTTTCCGTAATAGTCTACATATGCATATTTGGCTTCCGACAAAAGTATCAGGACCATCATACCATCTTGTTAAGTATTATGGCTTTCCTCTACCCAGGGTCATAAAAGTATATTACTGTACTTTCAATAAGTATTGTGAAATTAAAAAAGGTTTAGCATGTGTATAGTAGTTTAGGCTTCGCACACAATGGCCTATGAGATGCTATGTAGATGGTAGCTTAGCCTCTGACGCATTTACGTATCCTTTGCAGCTTTTTTGTGAAAACACCCTTTATATTTATTTAAGTCCATTTTGGTAGGTTTGGTCCCATTTCAGAGAATGTAATGAGCACATTAACGGGCGTATACCTGTACCATGAAACAGTCTGAATATCAGTGATGGCTTTTCATAGCCAGGTCTGTTTGGCACCACATTGAATAAAGCTGGTAGATGAGCGCTTTGCTGCCCTGGCTACGCCCTGTAGAGGTTACCAGTGGCAACAATCTGGGTCTTGTTAATAATGAAGTACAAGACATTTCAAACGCTGCACATGGCAGCCTGTGTATAGTGTGTGTGCGCCCAGTCGGCTCTTTTAAAGGCTGGGGGAAATGGACTGGAACAAATACAGACAGCAGTCTAATGTAGCGAACCTGGAAACACCCTTCCCTCTGTGGCTTTAGCGTTACCATAAAGCTTTCGTTTCAGCGACTACACCCACACAGCTCACATCAGCTATCGGATCAGGACCCAGCAACCCGCAACACTTTGTTTCTCTAGTACTGTACACACCGAGTGACTACTGCGTTGACTGCGAAACAACACAGCTGCATATACATCGTACCATGTACAGTCATCAGTAATCTCTATTCTAGGCAGAGACACGCGCCCACGGAAATGTCTGATACGGGCTTGGAATTGAATATCTGTGTGTGGGATAAGTAGGAGGGCCTTTTCTCTCTCAAGCAGCTTCCTCTCCTGCTCCTCAGAGATGGTATACATGCAGGTATACACGTATATATGTATGTATACACACACAAACTCACGAACCAGCCCCTCCTGTACTCTCCTATACTCCTACTCCTTTTACATCATCTAAAAAGCTATGATTGAGAACAAGCCAGACTGGTACAAAGAGAAAGACAAGCAGGTCCAATGAACCCCTCAAATCCTGTGACACCCCTCATTACCTTTATAGGAAGCATGTAAGTAGGTTTGACAAAGCATTACATGTACCCTTCTCCCCCTTACACAGGTACTTCTGCACCGGAGGATTCCCTGAACTGTGCCCCCCTTTGCCACGTGCTCGGCTCTCAGAACGCCATGCATAGGGACTTTGCTTCCAGGCAGGTACTCTTCTCAGCGCACAGGAACCCTGAGTGATGCAAGTTTGCAGTGATTGCTTCAGACGTAAGTGAAGTTCAGAATTTAGTGATCCTATATGCCTCTGAGGAGGTACGACACACCTTTGAGTCGTCCAAGTGAGTTAACCTTGCAAATACCAAATAGCCATCAATACTGGGACAGCTAAATGATCTTTAGCCACAAATTTCTGGATTGCTAATGATCCTGTATGCCTAGACAGCTAAATGACTGTTTACCATAAATATCAGAACAGTTAATGACCCTCAGCCATAGCTATCTAGACATCTAAATGACCTTTAGTCAAATTAGTTATGTCACGTTAGTCCAAAGTATTGATACCCCATCCACCCCATATACTCCATTATCACTTTACACATTGTATCCCATTTAATCAAAAGTATTGGCAAGCACATCTCAACAGCCTCGCTGCCTTTGAAAAGCCAACTTATTAACAAAATGTCCCCCAATATAGCTATTTTTGTTTTTCTCTCAGCATGCACCTGTGGATCTGCTGCCTGACGTGGAGTTGTTCATGTTTGATAAATGTGTTCATCTGCTGTCCAGGGTTTCACTGCTGTCAGACTTGGCCCTTATATAAAACAGCACAAGTGCTAGTGTGCATGAGGCAGCTATATTTATATCTCCGCTTAGCCAAGCAAGCAAGGAAAATAGTCACGGCAGAAGATGAAGCCTGTAGAGCGAACTAGCAGTAAAAGAAAGGTGGGTGGGTGGATGAGGGAAGATTCTGTGCCGTTATCCAAACAGAATAATTCATGTCTGTATTTACACAGCCAGTGCAGACTAATTGAAGCTTGCTGTGCATTTCAGCACTTCACAAACACCACCCACACGCATCCCATCTGAAGTTTTGTGGAAGCGGGTAGTTGCTCTGGCGCGATGCTCCGGGCCTCCTGCACTTGAGATTACACAAACTCTGCATGTGATGACATCTCTGTGCACAGCTCAGAAATGCCTAATGACAAAAAAAGTGTGTGGTGTGGAATGTGGTAAGGCACAACTATTCACGTGATAAAGCAGTTCTAAAGACATTTGACAAATAGGCCATTTGGTGATTTGAATATCGCTCTGACCAAACAGATAGTTAAACCGCCAGTTACTGGATGAGAGCCAAAGTCATTTCAACTGAATCACATGGTGACCGCACTACTTAATCGAAGAGCCAATCTATTTATTTAACATCACATCAACATCAAAGGAGCAACTTTATAAATCATACCAGGCTAACAAACTCACACTGAGGCAATTTAGAGAGAACCGTTCACCTAATCAAATGCGGGAGAAATTCAGGGTATCTGGAGAAATCCAGGTGGACTCGGGGAGCACATCACAGACTGGATCAAACCAGGATCTCTGGAGTTGCGCCAACATGCCACTCATTAATAATGTTGGTTTCTCGCCACACCACCACTGTTGCCGTGGTATCTCAATGGTTGAGGCGACATTAAACTGTTTAAAAATCACTTATAACATATGGCCAGACTCCTCTATCATGATATGTGCGATAAATGTGATGTAATTTTATATCACAGTATTGCTTTTACAAACACAATAGATTCATTTGGAAGAAAATGAATTGTTTAAATGGAGTAAAATACTATAATAAATTTAGTTAAGCCAATGGATTAATAAATTGCTATGTGAAAGACACTTAATCTATGCCAAGTAGGGTTGGGTATCATTTGCATTTACATTTACAGCATTTAGCAGACGCCCTTATCCAGAGCGACTTACAATTGGTACAATCTTACAATCCAAGCAATTGTGGGTTAAGGGTCTTGCTCAAGGACCCAACAGTGGCAGCTTGGCAGATGTGGGTTTTGAACCCTGGACCTTCTAGTCCAAAGTCCAGTACCTTAACCGCTAGGCTACCATAGTCCCATACTTGGTGATTTATATTCAAAATGTGCTGCACTTTATCCAATTAAACAATTACACTCTTAATAATGAAACATGCAGTTGGTCAGTGTGTTCTTAAAGCACTGATGATATCCCTGTATGCTTAGAAAAGTATATCGTCTATCACGAAAACAAAATTTATCACGATACCATAAAATATCTTCATATTGCCCACTTATTCTTGTCCAAGTCGCCCTCTGGTTCTTCCCTTTATAGCTATGCTGTTATAGTTAGTGCTACCAGAGTCCCATGCTGCACTTAGCACAACTGCATTCTATTTACATACTCTGTGTTCTTAACAACCCTGACTACATATTCTGTTTTCTCTAACAACACTAATTCCAGTCCGGACTCTGAGCTGCTCTTCGGCAACAGTTTGGAAACCTGTCAACATACACATGCAACCTAATAGATAAAATATGAAACTACAAAATCATTAAAACATAAAACGCTCAAACTCAAACAAACAGTAAAAAAAAGTCTTTAAACTAATTTTGCACCAGCATTCAGCGTATAAATGAGGGACCTCACCTTCACTAAAGCGCTCGCAGATTAAAATTACATAGCTCTGATCCAGGGATTTGATTAGCTCCTTTTCGAGCATGAAAACTGCAGCCATATTCTTACAAATATTAGACGTGATGGCATTCATCGCATCCCTCCATCTGGTAGATTCCTTCTCATAGAGTTGCTATAGCAAAGCGTTCAGCCAAACCTTTCTGAACGTGATGTGACTCTTTGGATTTGCTGATGCTATTGCTCCAGTAAACGCAGCACACGCCTTTTGGCTTTTATATTGCTGCTTCATTGCTTCATTTTAGGGGACTGCAGTAGACTAGGGGCTAAGTAACTGAGGTTCCAAGGTTCAAATTCCACCAAGATGCTACTGTCGAGTTCTTGAACAAGGTCCAACAATGGTTTTCTCTGGATAAGGATGTCTGCTAAATATAAATTGCTATTGTTGTCACCTCAAGTAGCAAACATCACATATGTTTTTCCACTCACCGTCTGATTTTGAAACCAAACCACGCCCACCCAACGGAAGTCACTCCCCTTTTAATCGCAAGTCCTTCATCTTCGGTTGTTTGTGAGGAATCCTTTGACTGTAACATCTTTTTCTCCATCATCCTTCCTCATGCCTCTCCCATGTCAACAGATTAAAAGTACATCTCGATAATATCTCGATAAGTTCTGGGATTTTATCGATAATTTTGCGAAACTTTGGCAGTGTAGATCTTGGCTGTACTTGATACATTCTGTACACACTGTACTTGATAATGTCAACTCACACATTAAAACAACAATTAAGATATTGTCGTAGACGATGCATATCACACAGCCCTAATCTAAAGCTCTACTCTTTCTGCTAGAGGTAACCAATGATGTCTTATACTGGAATACTGCGACATAAACAGTATAACCAAATCTTGGCAGGTGGACATTTTTCTTCATACGTATATAGTCATCCCACAGACTATCAATACTATAATAAGAATGATGCATCACACAGATAACATCTGCTCCGTGGTGGGTCTTCACTTAATTCACATAACTGGTACGTTGGTAGACAGACTGTAAATAGCAACAGATGAAGCTGCACCAATATACATAAATCATACCTATGACAGGTATTGTAAAATAAAGTCCTAGTGTGTGATCAATAATCTTTCCTCCTAAATCAATAACCATCCATCCTTCCAGAACACCGGCAGAGAATTTCATCCTTGTAAAAATTCAGTGATACACAGTTGGTAAGCCAATAAGATCTCTACAATCTTCGAAAGATGGTTCCAGAATCTAAAGGTTTTCAGCTGTTCCTGTCTTCCTATCAGTGCACCACTTATTCTCTACTTCCTATAGGGAAAGCAGCGTGCAACTGCAGCTGTTGCACATCTGGAATTGATGCGCCGAGACAGCAGGTATGTCTTGAGCCGAGTATAATGGAAGATACTGCGGGTAATGGAGAAAAATACAGTAGATATAGGAATCAGGACACTATGAGCACTATTACCAGAAGGAACACAGAGCTCAGTCACTGCTGCTATTCTCCTGAGATTTGGGGTAAAGAAAAAGGGGAGAAAGAAAGCTTCTGCTTTTCTTCTTTTCTCGACTCCTTCATAGATTTCTGCTGAAACCCTGCACCGCACAACCAATCGGACAGAGTGCATGAAGTCATCCAACTGCCCATGCATCTACTAATGAGCCGACTTAGGCTCTGCTCCCACCCACTATGGAAACTATGGGCAAGAGGAAACGTTTCCAATAAGGCATCCCAGCAAGCTAGGCATCACTGATTAGCTACAAGCAGTTTCTCCTTTCCTTTCTGTGACTACAGCAGTTCTGTAAGATAATGGGTGAAATGATCACAGCTGTTATTCACAAATTCATATTTGCTCCTGTTACTCAAAGCTGCTGGTCACAGCATTTCTTGAGAACCTTGGTTCATACCCCAGCCTGGGTGTACTTCTGCCTGTGCCCAGTGAATTCTGGGATAAGTAACCTGGATACTCTTGGTGCTTGGGTGATGCAGCAGTCCAGTACACTAGTTCACTAGTTCGAGTCCCAGCGGTTCCTTCCTAGCAGGCCACATGCAGACAAGATTGGCTGTGCCTGTGGTCAGTAGATTGTCCCCCTGCGTTTCAGGAGCAGCCCCTACTGCTGTTCTGGCCTCATTCAGCAACAGCCTACATCATAGCCCTCATCTTCTGGCTCTGGAACGTGGGGATATCCGTGTCTCAGTTCAACAATTTTATCAATAATGATAATTTGGCGATACATTGGCAGTGTTTATCCTGGGTCTAAAGTATTCAAAAGTTGGTCTCTCAACCACCTCTATTGGCACAGTGTCATTCGAGATGTAACTCATTACAGCCTTTGTTACAAGGCCATAAGGCAATTTTTCACAGATGCCATTTTTATGCTGGTATCTTGGCTGGTTGTCCTGGCCTCATTCAGCAACAGCAAATTCAATTCAGCGAGTTTTCTTCACCCCTAAATGGAGCACAAAGTTCATTGGAACATTTCTCCCACAAAGCTGGTACCCCATGTCATTATGGACGCGCTGTCAGAGACCATCTTGATGCGCAGTTCCCGCACAAGTGGATCGGTCGTAGGGGTCCCATCAAGTGGCCACCATGTTCTACTGATGTAATCCCAGTGGATTTCTATCTGTGGGGTCACGTAAAGGTAGCCGTTTACTCTGTGAAGATACTGAGGGTTTTCATATTAAAGACTGAAATGATGACGCTTGTGCTAGCAATCAGCAAAATGTTTTGGTGAAAGTTCATCAGGAATGAGAGAAAAACATGATGGTCAGCATATCAAACGCATTCTGACTTAATGGTCGATTTTCTGGCTTCACATAAATATCATTGTTCGAACATGAGAATGACAAAATGTTACGTTAACAAGAAGCACAACATTGTTTTTCTGGTAACATTCTCCACCAGCTGGATGTGTCACAGACCTCCCTTGTCATTCGAGAAACTGAAGTTGAATTCAGGATTTACTGACAGTGGTGATTCGACCATGTATCCCCCTTCCCCCACAGCTTTCGTTTAAAGTTGGATCACCGTCTGCCAAACTGTTTTCTTTTTAAATGGGTGTTTCCTTACTTTTGAGACACCCTGTATTACACTATACTATTATATTATCTATACTATTATCTATACCACATATTATTATTATTATAAAAACGTAAATCAAAGCATTAGTATAAAGCAATTACAGTGGGGCAAAAAAGTATTTAGTCAGCCACTTATTGTGCAAGTTCTCCTACTTAGGAAGATGAGAGAGGTCTGTAATTTTCATCAAGGTACACTTCAACTATGAGAGACAAAATGAGAAAAAAACTCCAGGAAATCACATTGTAGGATTTTTTAAAAATTTAATTGTAAATCATGGTGGAAAATAAGTATTTGGTCACCCACAAACAAGCAAGATTTCTGGCTCTGACAGACCTGCTTCTTTAAGAAGCTCTTCTGTCCTCCACTTGTTACTTGTATTAACGGCACCTGTTTGACCTCGTTATCTGTATAAAAGACACCTGTACACAGCCT
>JAJAGP010003734.1:0-65680 GCA_025084515.1 Ancistrus triradiatus | reverse complement strand
CTCTCTCACATTGGCTAATGTTCATGAGTCCACCATCAGAAGAACACTGAACAACAATGGTGTGCATGGCAGGGCTGCAAGGAGAAAGCCACTGCTCTCCAAAAAGAACATTGCTGCTCGTCTGCAGTTTGCTAAAGATCACGTGGACAAGCCAGAAGGCTATTGGAAGAATGTTTTGTGGACGGATGAGACCAAAATAGAACTTTTTGGGTTAAAAGAAAAGTGTTATGTTTGGAGAAAAGAAAACACTGCATTCCAGCATAAGAACCTTATCCCATCTGTGAAGCATGTTGGTAGTAGTATCATGGTTAGGGCCTGTTTTGCGGCATCTGGGCCAGGACGGCTTGCCATCATTGATGGAACAATGAATTCTGAATTATATCAGAGAATTCTAAAGGAAAATGTCAGGACATCTGTCCATGAACTGAATCTCAAGAGAAGGTGGGTCATGCAGCAAGACAACGACCATAAGCACACAAGTCGTTCTACCAAAGAATGGTTAAAGAAGAATAAAGTTAATGCTCTGGAATGCCCAAGTCAAAGTCCTGACCTTAATCCGATCAAAATGTTGTGGAAGGACCTGAAGCGAGCAGCTAATGTGAGGAAACCCACCAACATCCCAGACTTGAAGCTGTTCTGAATGGGCTAAAATTCCCCCAAGCCGGACTGATCAACAGTTACAGGAAATGTTTAGTTGGTGAAAATATGATGATGCTTTAGGTCATATTTATGCAGAAATATAGAAAATTCTAAAATGTTCACAAACTTTCAAGCACCACTGTATGTAAATAATGAAGGCTTTAATTACTTCACCCCACAAAAGTACACAAATCAGAGTGCATGAAACAGTTGCCGAATGTAAACGAATTTTATTGTGCAATCTGTAACGTCTTAAAGACAGAGCTTAAAATAGAGAGGTGCCTATTTTTGGCTGAAGTATTTTCACTCCCAGTAAGACATACCCCGAATTCTGTGGTTAGTCATTATTTAAAACCAGTCTCAAGAGTTACTGCGTTCATAAAGGGGTTCTTCTTTTGCATCCCTGATCTCGCTTTATAATCTATTTCTGTCTTCTCAGAATCAGAATCCTTTATTCGCCAAGTACTAGAAGTACAAGGAATTTGTCTTGGTGCATGTGTCAACACAGAGTAAAATTAAATCTAAACACAGAAATTAAATCTAAAATAAATAAATAAAAGGAAGATAAAAAATAAAAAACAAATGAAAACAGTGACTATATAGTATGTTGAATGCGTATATAGTGCGGTCTAGTCCTGTATTGTAGTGATGAAGTATATATACACAGTATATGTATATAGCAGCAAAAATGAATGAAAAGTAAGCATATGTTAAATATTAAAATACATATGTAAATGTACTTTCCAAGGGTTAAAGTGCAATTGTGCACAGACATGTCCTGAGAATTGTGTAATAGTGTAATGTTAGCGTGCAGAGTCTAAGGGGAGGAATGTTGGAAGGGTCTTTGGATGATGGCCTGGGGAAAGAAGCTGTGAAGGTGTCGGTTGGTGTGAGTCTTTAATGCTCTCAGTCTTGGTTTCCGCTGGGATGGAAAACGCTGGAAGAGTGAGTGACCTGGGTGGAATGGATCAGCCATGATCTTCCTTGCCCTTTTCTTCATCCTAGATGAATAGAGATCATCAAGGGTGGAGAGAGGCAGCCCATGATTTTCTCTGCACATCGCACTGTTCGCTGTAGCTTACGCTTGATGTGCACAGTTGCAGATCCAAACCAGACGGAGATGGAGATACGTGATGATGGACTCTATTATGGTAGTGTAGAACTGGACCAGCAGTGCTTCTGGCAGCCCAAATTTCTTTAGCTGACGCAAGAAATACAAGCGCTGCTGGGCCTTCTTCATAACCGCTGAGCCATGTCTGTCCCATCTGAGGTCCTGCTGAATGGTGGTGCCCAGGAATTTGAAAGACTCTGCTCTGCTGACTGTGGAGCTTTGTATATCCAGTGGAGACAGTGGGGTGGGTTTCAGTCTGAAGTCAATTATCATCTCCACAGTTTGTTGTGTGTTTAGCTCCAGATTGTTAGCTCCACACCATGACACTAGTCGTTGCACTTCCTCCCGGTATAAGGACTCATTGTTGTTAGATATGAGACCAACCAGGGTAGTGTCATCTGCAAACTTAATAAGTTTAACAGAGTCATTGTTAGAAGTGCAGGAATTAGTGTAAAGAGAGTAGAGCACGGGGGAAAGAACACAGCCCTGCGGAGCTCCAGTTCTGTCCTTTAAACTGATGGAGCATTTCCCAACTGTTAACAGACTGTTTCTAGGCTGTGGTGTATGATAGGCTACCTGGCTAGCGAGCTTTACCCAGCATGCTGTTCGGTGATGATGTTCTACTCAGAGCTCAGCAGCACTCGTAGTGGTGAAAAATATTATATTATATTATATTATATTATATTATATTATATTGCTGAGGACTGTGGTAGCCTAGCGGGTAAGGTACTGGCCTATGGACCAGAAGGTCCAGGGTTCAAATCCCACAACCCAAGCTGCGACTGTTGGGTCCTTGAGCAAGACCCTTAACCCACAAGTGCTTGGATTGTAAGACTGTATAACTTGTAAGTCGCTCTGGATAAGAGCATCTGCTAAATGCTTTAAATGTAAATTATATAATTTGCTATTTGTTAAAGCTGTGTTTCTGCTATGCACCAGTATGGAGGTATATGGAAAATGCATAGCTGATGGGAAATTAACACCAGTGTACCGGTCGAACCAGTATACCGCCCAGCACTACCCTGCGGAACAGGTTTTGGCGACAAACAGTAATGGCGCCAATCTCTTTCCACACTTCATGAGCACACGCATGTTAACGCACCCAAATATTAACAGTTCATGGCTCAAAAAAAGAGAGACTGACAAGCACCCAGCAGCAAGTGCCTCCACAAAGCAGCTATCAATAACACAAGCATTTAGAAAAGCTACACAATATGTAAAGGAATTGGGAAGATGGAAAGAAATTACAGACGTCATTTCGTACTGTAATGATTAGAAGGATATGACTCCCATAGCTATGCTGTGGCTCAGTGGATTTTTAAACGCCTAGTTAAAATTGCATATGGCAATAATTAAAATGTGACCTTTTTCATAAGACTTTTTTATTTCAAGTGATGTGTGCTATGATTTCGATATATGGTTATTTATTGTCAAATATTCAATAAATAACCATAAACAGTTCATTGCTGTGTTCCTTCATTCCCTCACCTGTGATTTTAAAATCACAACCATGTCCACTCTTTCGTTAGAAACAAACTGTCCCAGCTTTAATAGTTGAACATACAGTATTTACAGTAAAAACATTGTCAGTAAACTTTGAGGGCAAAAATCAGAATCAGGGTAAAATGTTCAGTTAATCGTGATATTGATTTGAGGTTGCATCAGCCAGCACTACTTAAACGCATGGAATAACTGTGGGGAACCTAAAATTTTATGCCTCACTACAGAAGTATACCCTAAGCCAAAGTGATTGAATTTGACAGATGATCAAATATAACAAACTGGCATTTATACATACATGCAAAAATATGAATGATCACAAAATACAATTATCATTCAATGATTTTTTTTTGAATAAGCTCAAAATACAGGCAAACTTCTTTGGAAATTAAGTCTGCAATCGTGGAATCTGAAATGGCTGCAATACGTTACGTTAAAAGCCCAGTGTAGGAACTTCCCTGTAAAGTGACTGTATCGGCTTTGCAAGTGGAAAACTATGATACTTTTACATTATTATCAATCTCACATAAGCAAAAAATTTGAAGTTTAATCAAATAGGAATGCGTTTTCTTTGTATGTTTACATTTACAACTTTATTGTTGCAAAAGTTAAACGTTTATGCTGGAATTACAGTTAGTTTGTTGTCCTGTTGTATTACCCAGCAGCATATTAATTATATTTTGTACCGTATTTTCCGAACCATAAAGCGCACCGGATTATAAGACGCAATATCAACGATCGGCTGCTAACGGGTATATGTTCATACATAAAGCGCACCAGGTTATAAGACGCATGAAGTTCCTCTTAAGTTACTTACTCTTACGTTCCGTCGGAAGCTCAGTTTGGTCTTTACCTGGCGCAGGGTGTCTTCTTGCTTCCTCAACTTCCGTACCAGTGATTCGTTAATGTTGAATCTTCCCACAGTGCTCTATGACCATGTTGTACTGCGTGACTGATAGCGTGAGTTTGAAACCGCTTCGAAAAACTAAATGAATGAATGCACGTACCTAATGCTGAAGCACATACCGATTACTCCGCTAGGCCGTCAATCTCCTTTTTTCTGCGCACTAACGGTGCTTAAGTTCGTAAACTACAAGGCCGTGCTAAAACATTTTGACAGATTTATGAGCGCCGTGTACCATCTACAATCGGTTCTAGGTCAGAAAGCACAACCAGAATTAATTCATACATTAGACGCACCGCATCTTAAGGCGCACTGTCGATTTTTGAGAAAATTTACGGATTTTAAGTGCACCTTATGGTCCGAAAAATACAGTACTTTATATTTTGTAATACTTCATTATTATGTTTTATTCGTATGAAGTTTCTTACATTATTTTCTTACTTATTACTCAAATGCTTTAATTATAGCTTCATGCACAGTGAGGTATAATGAATGTGAATAACTTTTATTTTTTTTAAGCAGTGATATCTGACAAGTACTCAGTATCGGCCTATACCCAGAGTTCAGGAATCAGAATTGGTATCGGAAAAACTGGGATTGGTGCATCTCTAATTTTTACTAGTGGTCTCAGACTTTTGGCCCCCACAGTATTTAAAACATTGCCTACTTTCAGTGATGTCAGCATGATATATTGGCGTAGTGGTCTTCATCTGCATGTTGTCTGCAGGCATACTGGGCAGGGCTATTAATTACATGTACCACTGTGTGCATCCATTTTCTACCATCTCTCAGCTGTTTCCTATTGCTAAACACTACAATCTAAAATAAAACAACAGTACACTATAAAATAAACACTACCTCACAACTAATCTAGTAAAATTGTGCACGTACAGATAAGAAGCCATACGGACCAGCATTTACTACCATTCTTTTCCAGTTTGCCACTCGTTAGGAATTAAAATACACCACGTTATATCAAAAAAAATTTTTTAAAGAGTTAATTTGGCTGGTGTTCAGATCTTGAAGTCTGATTGTAATTTTTTCTTCAATGATTGGAATATTTCCTAAGTGTGACTGGAGGAATGACTACTCTAAATTGTCTCTAGGTGTTAATGAATGCAAATGAGTGGTGAGCAGGTGATGCCTTGCACAGGGCATATGTAGCCTTGGGCTGACGATCAATAACATAGAATATTACAATAATGAAATTAGGGTGTTAATAGGCAAAATTGCTAATGTTCGTGTGCTGCTGTCTTTTAATCCATTCTACCGTTACTTTGATTCAATTATTCTAACTCCTGCTGGGTACAAAATTGTATACAAAAAAAGACTCAACTTTGCTGTACTAAATGTTATATAGACACTAAAGAAAAATACTAATAAAATACATACACACAAATTTGACACTGATGTAACATGGAATAAGGGGAGAGTTTGAAGTCATCCAGACTATGAAGGAACACATAAGGCATCATGTAGTAAACTTAAAAGTGTTTTGCACACTCTTGGAATTCTCTCAATCAGCTTCATGAGGTAATGTCCTGAAATGGTTTTCCAACAGTCATGAAGGAGTTCCCTGAGGCTCTGTGCACTTGGTGGCTGCTTTGACTTCACTCTGCAGTCTAACTCATCCCAAACCATCTCAATTGGGTTTAAATCAGGTGATCGTGGAGGCCAGGTCATCTGATGCAGCACTCCATCACCCTCTTTCTTGGTCAGATAATCATTATATAGCCTGGAGGTGTGTTTGGGGTCATTGTCCTGTTAAAAACAAATGAAGGTCCCACTAAGCACAAACCAGGTGGGGTGGCATGTTGCTGCAGAATGCTGTGGTAGCCATGCTGGTTAAGTGTGCCTTAGATTTTGAATAAATCGCCAACAGTGTCACCAGCAAAGCACCAACATACCAACATACTTCCTCCTCCATACTTCACTGTGGGAACTACACATGTAGGAACTTGTAGGATCTGCTCTCCTTTTCTGCGTCTTACAAAGACATGGCATTTGGAACCAAAAATCTCAAATTTGGACTCATCAAACCAAAGGACATATTTCCACTGGTCCATTCCTTGTGTTCCTTGGCCCAAGCCATTCTCTTCCTCATGCTGTTCTTCCCTAGAAGGAGCTTCTTTGCAGCAATTCGACCATAAAGTCCAGATTCAGAGTCTCCTCTGAGCAGCTGATGTTGAGATGTGTGTGCAGCTTGAACTCTGTGAAGCATTTAGGTGGGCTCTTATCTGGGGTGCTGTTAACTTGCGGTTTCTGAGGCTGGTAACTCTGATGAACTTATCCTGTGAAACAGAGGTAACTCTTGGTCTTCCTTTCCTGGGGCAGTCCTGATGAGAGCCAGTTTGATCGTAACGTTTGATGGTTTTTGCGACTGCACTTTAGGATACTTTCAAAGTTCTTAAAATGTTTCGGATTGACTGACCTTCATCTCTTAAAGTAATGATGGTCTGTCATTTTTCTTTACTTCTTGCCATAATATGGATTAGAATGTCACTCAAATAGAGCTATTCACTGTCTACCAGCTCTACCTCTTCACAACACAACTGATGGTCTCAAACACATTAAGAGGGCAAGACATTCAAGAAATTAACTCTTGACAAGGCACAGCTGTTAACTGAAAGCCATTCCAGGTGACTACCTCATAAAGCTGACTGACTGAGAAAATGCCAAGATGTGCAAAGCTGTCCAATAAGCAAGAGGTACCTACTTTGAAAAACCTAAAATATAAAACATTCTGGTTTGTTTAATATTTTTCCTTTACTCAATAATTTCATATGTATTTTTTCATAGTTTGGTTGACTTTAGTATTAATCTACAATGCAGAAGATGTTTAAGTAATGAAAAACTACTTAATTTGAAGGTGTTTAGGTATATACATCTCCTCACTACATTTCCCAGCGTTCATCACTTCCTATGTTATGAGCTGCACTGTTCCATATCAAGCGCAGGACAGTATTAAGTGTGCAACGTACCTTAAACGTACCTTAACTTATTGAATAAATGTATTGAAAGGTGTATTGAAAGAGAAAAATAAAAAACGATTATTTTGCAACAACAGTTTTCTTCATTTCTTCACACATGTCCCAGTGACTCCCCATGTCACACGCTACGGCCTTCCTCATCTGAGTGTGAAAGAACACTGCGTAAATTGTGAGTACAGTTTCTGCTGAATGCATTTGTGTACTGTCGGTTAGGGGTGTGTGACATGAGGATATGAGATCGTGAAGGACTAGAATGTGTCCATGATGCACCATCATACAGAGAACGCTGAATCGTGCTTCAGTGCAGTGGTGTGTGCCTTAGAACTTGGCGTCTGTAAAGGACATTATTGTAATTGGTGGACCGCCTGTCGGTCAGTGGACTCCTTACCCAACGCTAGGCACTTTTTGATTGCCATGGCAACGGTGCCAGGGAAACTGCGGCACTCACCATTAACGGTCAATGCCGCTCTTTTTAAAACGTTTTAGCAGACCAACACAAAAAGAAGTTGAGGATGCCTTAGCTCTGCTTTTGTCCCCATAGACTAGCAAGTAAGTGTCCGTTAACTCACAATACTTCACTTTCACATCCGGGGATGGAAAACGTGGCAGCTACACTATATGTACTAAAGTATTGGGACACACCTCTTAATTATTGAATTCAGGTGTTTCTTACAGTCCCGTTGTCATGTGTATAAATTCAAGGCAAAAGCCTTAAAGTCTGCCTTTACAAACACTTGTGAAAGAATGGCATTTAGAATGTGATGTCATAAAAGCTTCTGTAGGTGTAATGTGTAGGTGTCCTAATCCTATTTGTCCGTATAGAGTAATGTAGTATAGTAATGAAGACATCATAAAATGGCCATTTAAAATATTAATAAAAAAAGATGTCAGCTGTATGTTTCACATCGTGTACATTCAAAATCTGCAGAATGTGTTATAACCTATATTAGGTTGAATTTACTCATTCTGACTTCCTAACAGAAATATTTAAGTTAAAGGTTGTGCTGCATTTTTATAGAACTGATCCAAGTGATTGTGTATGATATTAAAGCTGTAGTAACAGATCATTATAACAGTTATCTCTAACAATTTTAGTTTAAATTGTTCTTACATAAATAAAATCGAAATCGTGATCCTGCAAAAACAACAACAACAACAAAAAAAACAACAACAACGTGATATGATATTTTTGCCATATCGCCCACCCCTACTATCGGATCCCATGGTAAAGTCGACACAACATAAGTCAGACCATTGTAAAATGGGGACTACTTGTACTGCACAACATCATAAACCAATCTGCTGCATGAATCACCCAAACACCCAGAGACTTCCACATTCTAATATCTGCTTCAAACACTATAATAGTTCCTGATTTCCCATATTACTCGCTCTACAACAAGTATTAAGATGTTAATCTAGTTATCCGGTCTCAATTGAGTTCCCATTTCAGTCTGGTTTCCGCAAGGATTTTATGCAAGGAGTATCTTGCCACCTCTGCAAATCTGGCTTGCTAATCGGAGTCTAGATCATGCTTTGTCAATCTACTGAATAGCTTCTAGGTGCCAACGAATAACATCATCACAATACAAAATCAAATTGGACTGAAACGATTCCTTGAGAAACAGTACAGTAAAAGTACAGTAAGAGTACAGCACACCGTGTTTTGCACGAACGACTTTTACTGTGGCAAAACTTCTAAAGCTGTGGGCAGCTGACATGAAGAAGATGGCATGGACTGCAAGACAGATAAGAGAGGCTTGGGATCACTTCAAACTGAAAAAAGCATGAAAGTTCTGTACAGCGAGTCTGTTGTAAAACCGCTATAACGTCTCAGCAGTAAATCAGCAAGATTGCAAGAAAAGCCTATATGTTAGTTATGGCTATATGTAGGCAAAAGGGAAATTCATAAGACAGAAATGTAAAAGTGATTTAAAAGAGGTAAAAATTGATAAATGTAAGCTTGAACAGTTTTTGGCCCCTTTCCATACCTTTGCAAGATTAAAACATTAAAACATTAGAAAAACATTAGAAGAACCAATGAGAAGAGATGAGGTGTTATTAGCGATTCAAGACATTCAACTGAATGTAGGCAAATGTCCAGGCCTGGACGGATTACATGCCGAGTTTTATAAAGTATGTCCAAATATTACTACGGACTCTTTAGTATCCAGATATAACAAAGTGGGACTTTACACGATTATTTCTATCACTGTGTAATCTTGTTATTATTCAAAAAAGGTGATCATTATGACTTACATAATTGGTGTCAAATCAGTGTGATGAATACTGATTATGAGATTTTTGCCAAAATAATAGTTATTAGATTGTCTAGTCTGCTAAAATCATTGGCATTGAACATGTGCCTTAAAGGGCTGCTTTATGTGGGACAATTTGTGTTCCATCAGGGACATACCGGTGTCTAAATCTGAAACTTTTATATAGTTGGTTTGGACCATAAAAAAAGCTTTTGATTTCATTTCTAGAGACTATGGTCTGTATTAAAACATTATGGCTTTCCTGACAAATTTAGTGATATGAACAAACTTCTAATTCTAAGGTCCAAATTAATGTAAACGGAATTCTTACTAATGATTTTTCAAAATAAATAGGGGTGTTAAACAAGGGTGCCCTTTAAGCTCTGCCCTATACGTTATTGCTATTAGCCCTCTATTTGAACCTAAATGAAAAGGAATCCCTCTCTCAACTTCTAAGCTATTAAAAATCTTACGCAGATGATACAACTGTTTTTATTAGATCACAAACATATTTAGATTTTATTAACAAATACTTATGATATTTATGAATTACTTGCGAGAGCGAAATTAAATGATCTTAAAAGTGAGGCTGTTTGGATTGGAAATGGAGATCCAACTCCTATTAATATCACAGTTAAAGATGAGATCAAGGTTTTAGGTTTAAGAATTTCAATTGGGCAGTGTATACAAAAAAACTGGGAGATGAAAACTCAAGAAACAGAGACTGAACTAAATAAATGGAAAATATCAAATCCCAAGACTAGAATTCAAGTCATTAAAACTTTTGTCCTTTCTAAGCTTCAATTTTTAGCTACCATATTTCCTCCAGATGATAAATGTATTAAGACTAAATAAAATGTGTCTCCGTTACATTTGGGGAACTAATAGAGAAGTAATAAAAAGAGAGGTTCTATTTAAACCCAAAGACAAAGAAGGTCTGAACGCAATTGAACTAGGGAGAAAAGTGAAAATTGTCTTTGCAAAAACGTGGTATCAGCTATTCATAGGAAGGCAGATTGGATAGGAGATGAGGTAACGTGGAAAAAAAAAAAAGTAAGGCGAGATAAAATATCCTCTTTTTCAAATTAATTTTTGGCGACTTCAGGTCCAAGTATGAGAAATTAAATATAGACTGGAAAAGTTCCCCCTATAAAGCAATATATAAAATCATTCAGGACAATGATTATGGGGAGATGTTCATATATAAACATCTGAATTTAGTTGAAAGCAAAATGTGCATTATTTAGCACATTTAGTTTATATCTCTGTCTGATAAGATCAGAGATACAGCGTGGTTAATAGCTGTGAATAGGTTACTGGTAAGATGTATAACTAAATGGAGTTGTTACGTTATAACCAAAATATGTCCTGTAACTCTTTGTGAGGAAGATGAGACTATTGAACTTCTCCTCATGCATTGTCCGAGAACGATTGAGGTTTGGAGGAAATTGGAAAATATTGGTTTAACTTTTAATAGAGATCCAAAAAATATCCTATATGGAATTTTTTATAAACCTTTTCCAAAATCTTTATCAGAATTTTACTGGATCATTATTTGTATGGTGGATGTAAAACTTGTAATTGTAATGGAGCAAAGTCAAATTTCTGCAGAAACTGAGAGAATGCAAGTTAAATAGACTGAGAACTCTGGATACCCGAGGGAAATGTAATTACCCTTAGGCCCTGCTGAATTTTTATTAAGTCACTGCCACCTAATTTCATGTGTCGAACAATTATATATAGGTGAGATGTCCGCATCCTCTAAGTTTTTTGTATTTTGCCTGTGTTGATGCTATGAATTTAAATAAAGATTATTATAAAAAAGCTACATGTAGGCCAACTAGTTAAGAAAGTAAAGCAGTGGGATGGCTAGTTATGATATCCATAAATTAGGTAACGCTAAGCTTGCTATGCTCAAGAACCTAACCACAGAAAGTTAAATCCTGCGGTTAAGCCTGAGCTTCATTTGCTTTGTCATTATGATCACTGTCTGTCTGTCTGTCTGTCTCTCTCTCTCTCTCTCTCTCTCTCACACACACACACACACACACACACACACACAGGCATAAAATACACCAGAAAGCAAAACACCAGCTAGTGTAAAGTAGCAATTGAAGTCTAAATTCACCAATTCAGTACAGCAAGTACTGTACATTCAGTTTAGTTTTTTGAAGCAAGTGCAGAACAACACTTCAACCTAGTAATAAATGTAGAGTAGCCAGTCTTATGAACTTGTTGTATGATAATGAAACCTAGCCAAAAATACCATTAATTATTATTTCGCTTCTTTTCAGTAAATCACAACATCATATGGACAGCCGCACAATTTAAAGACAATGTTTATGTATTATGAAGGAACAAAGCTGTTTGTTTTAAGAGAGATATCTTATTTGATCTCATATTTACTATTGCTCGTTAATAAAGCAAAGGTTTTTCTTATTCAATTACTCAATTACTTGATGAAATAATCGGTAGAATATTTGATTACTACAATAATCGATAGCTGCAGCCCTAGTTCCTGCTAGACAGTTATCACTAGCAGTGGCAAAAGACAGACATTATTAATCACAGATTCGTGCATCTCTCTGCATTGTGCGTACATCAGAGTTCATACATCAGTTCGGTGCATGCAGTTCAGAGAATTGGTAAACAAAGATTGATAAATCTAACACAGTTTTCACATGCATAAGTTCCAACCAGAAACCTTAAGTTGCAAGCAGTTAGAAAGATAGCAACATTCCGTGCTAAAATGAGCTCAAGCTGAATGGAGTCTGACTGACTCAACCACAACATAGTGGGTGCAAATACATTTTACTGCTCAAGACACTACTGGCTTTATCAACTATCTCAGGGGGTCTAAACGACACTAGACAGAAGAAACTGTAACTCGCACTACTGTCTGTTCAAAATAAATGAAAAAGAAACCTACACTTACGCATTTGGTGTTTTTTATATACACACACATACACACAGTGCCTTGCAAAAGTATTCGGCCCCCTTGAAATTTTCAACCTTTTGCCACATTTCAGGCTTCAAACATAAAGATATGAAATTGTAATTTTTTTGTGAAGAATCAACAACAAATGGGACACAATCATGAAGTGGAACGAAATTTATTTCATATTTTAAACTTTTTTTATAAATTAAAAACTGAAAAGTGGGGCGTGCAAAATTATTCGGCCCCCTTGCGTTAATAGTTTGTAGCGCCACCTTTTGCTGTGATTACAGCTGCAAGTCGCTTGGGGTATGTCTCTATCAGTTTTGCACATCGAGAGAATGAAATTTTTGCCCATTCTTCCTTGCAAAACAGCTCGAGCTCAGTGAGGTTGGATGGAGAGCGTTTGTGAACAGCAGTTTTCAGCTCTTTCCATAGATTCCCGATTGGATTCAGGTCTGGACTTTGACTTGGCCATTCTAACACCTGGATACGTTTATTTGTGAACCACTCCATTGTAGATTTTGCTTTATGTTTTGGATCATTGTCTTGTTGGAAGATAAATCTCCGTCCCAGTCTCAGGTCTTTTGCAGACTCCAACAGGTTTTCTTCCAGAAAGGTCCTGTATTTGGCTCATCCATCTTTCCCATCAACTTGGAACCATCTCCTGTTCCTGCTGAAGAAAAGCAGCCCAAACCATGATGCTGCCACCACCATGTTTGACAGTGATGATGGTGCGTTCAGGGTGATGAGCTGTGTTGCTTTTACGCCAAACATAGCGTTTTGCACTGTTACCAAAAAGTTCATCTGACCAGAGCACCTTCTTCCACATGTTTGGTGAGTCTCCCAGGTGGCTTGTGGCAAACATTTTTGGATATCTTTGAGAAATGGCTTTCTTCTTGCCACTCTTCCATAAAGGCCAGATTTGTGCAGTGTACGACTGATTGTTGTCCTATGGACAGAGTCTCCCACCTCAGCTGTAGATCTCTGCAGTTCATCCAGAGTGATCATGGTCCTTTGGATGCATCTCGGATCAGTATTCTCCTGTTTGGACCTGGAAATTTAGAGGGACGGCGGGTCTTGGGTAGATTTGCAGTGGTCTGATACTCCTTCCATTTCAATATGATCTCTTGCACAGTGCTCCTTGAGATGTTTAAAGCCTGGGAAATCTTTTTGTATCCAAATATGGCTTTAAACCTCACCACAACAGTATCTCGGACCTGCCTGGTGTGTTCCTTGGTCTTCATGATGCTCTCTGCGCTTTAAACAGAACTCTGAGACTATCACAGAGCATGTGCATTTATACGGAGACTTGATTACACAAGTACACAAGGATTCTGTTTATCGTCATCAGTCATTTAGGTCAACATTGGATCATTCGGAGATCCTCACTGAACTTCTGGAGTGAGTTTGCTGCACTGAAAGTAAAGGGACTGAATAATTTTGCACGCCCCACTTTTCAGTTTTTTATTTCTAAAAACGTTTAAAATATCCACTAAATTTCGTTCCACTTCACGATTGTGTCCCGCTTGTTGTTGATTCTTCACAAAAAAATTTCAATTTCATATCTTTATGTTTGAAGCCTGAAATGTGGCAAAAGGTTGAAAAGTTCAAGGGGGCCGAATACTTTTGCAAGGCACTGTGTTTATATATATATATATATATATATATATATATATATATATATTACTAATATGCATTGAAAGAGCCTGTGCCAATTACAGACAAAAAATGTTGAAAGTTTTGAAGGATTCATATGCCTCACAGTGGTTTGGTCCACTGCCTACCATCACCTGAACCCACACACATTTTATTTTATTCTGTCATAATTGGTAATTGTCCATAGTTTGTTTTAATGATGACTACAAGAAGAAAATGTGTCTGAAGAATATTTGATTTGATGTAGTCATTGATTTATTTCTTCTGCTTTTATAACCCGTCTTAAAGCTCAAATTATGTTCTTGTATAGCTAATAAAGCAGACTGAGATTATACCAGATTATAACACATAATTACTGACATTTTTAATGACAACAGTGCAAATTCATACTGAAAACATCTTCATGATGGTTCTCAATAAGATTCTGTTAGATGAAACCAGATCATACTCATTGCACTTAAAAAAAATTAATCCCATATAGTGTGCTAGCTACAGTCCACTCTTGAAATTACTGCTTACTAAACGGTATACTAAACCTGCAGACTATATACATTTAGTGCAACAATACTTTTGGAAGCACCTTTACCATCCTCCTCTGGAAATGCTCTTGAGCCCCCACCCCCACCCCAACACTGAAATTAAATTTACGTCCTTATTTATTCACATCCTTACCCACACCTAATTGAAATTAGAATGATTTACGTTGTAGGCAGTCACATTTTTAATACCATATTTTAAAATCTTGCAGTACGGAACTTCCACACTAGGCTGTGTTAGGAAACTCTTTCCTTCAGAAGCGCTTTAATTAAACTAGAACACTTTAAAAACTCAACTATTAAGCTCCGTCTGATGCCCATGGAATTCAAATTACTGCCGTCATTAGCACAAATCAGCTCACAGCACTGAAGTCTATTTTGTCCATGTTAAGGCCACAAAAACCCTGCAAGCTGTTTCCTCTGAAAAATTACCATATTTTTTTAATTTGTTTTAATAGTTCAATCAAACTACATTATATAATTGTACCGCGTTCTGGAAAATGATTCAGACAGCGAGTATTCAGACAGCAGGAGTCTGTTTATATTATTTATTATGGGAAATTTTCTACTCCGTTCCAACTGTTTTCAATTATGTCTGCAGAATAGTAGTGTTGACACCTTCTTCATGTATGACACACTATATTTGAATTTGCTGCAGTCATACATGCAAATAGAGAGATGGCACTAGAGTCAACTTCATCCATGCATAGTTGTAATCAGACTTGATAGCTCCAACACCTGAATTTCTATTCTTTTCATTCTAATAATAACTACAGTGTGCTCAATATTGCAGCCAGTTAAGCTCATGGCAAGACATTCAGTGCTGTTCACAACATTGAACGGCAAGATGATGAAGTGGAATTGAATGAACACTCCAAACAAGATCACACTGCATTAATAACCACAAACACAGAGCAATAGTGAAAATGTACCTCTATTTAAACAAACCATACATCTTTCTTAATAAAATAAGCCCGATCATGCATGGTAAGCAAAACCTGGTCTTTCCTTTAACATGAGTCCCATCGGAGAAAGCATTTGACACTGCTTACTAAAGTTATCAGTCTGCTCAGATTGAATAAGCAAATCATTAACAACTAGTTTCAATAAACTGACTGCTAACAATAATGCTGCTGGTGCTCAGGAGGCACAGCAATCTAATACGCTAGCCCACCAAAGCAGACACCCAACAAACAAATCACGGTGGTGACTTCCAATGTGGTTGGGGTCACATGCAGACATTATTGGGTGTGTGTCAGGGATGGGAACGGTATCTAACTAACTAACGTGTTTATTTACTAGTAAGTTACTGTGGTAAAGCAATACTAACAATAACATTTAGTGTATTTAGGGGTAGTGAAATTGAATGCTTTAAACATGGGACAAATGGTAAAAGATAAAAAGTGAAATCATGATGATGGAAACAAGCAAAAATAATGCGCCAATCCCCATGTACATGTCCGTTTATACAGTGGGGCAAAAAAGTATTTAGTCATCCACTGATTGTGCAAGTTCTCCTACTTAGAAAGATGAGAGAGGTCTGTAATTTTCATCAAAGCTACACTTCAACTATGAGAGACAAAATGAGAAAAGAAATCCTGCAAATCATATTGTAAGACCTTTAAAGAATTTAATTGTAAATTATGGTGGAAAATAAGTATTTGGTCACCCACAAACTACCAAGATTTCTGGCTCTCACAGACCTGTAACTTCTTCTTTAAGAAGCTCTTCTGTCCTCCACTCCTTACCTGTATAAAAGACACCTGTCCACAGCCTCAAACAGTCAGACTCCAAACTCAACCATGGCCAAGACCAAAGAGCTGTAGGAGGACACCAGAAAGAAAATTGTAGACCTGCAACAGGCTGGGAAGAGTGAATCTATAATAGGCAAGCAGGTTGGTGTGAATAAATCAACTGTGGGAGCAACTGTAAGAAAATGGAAGACATACAAGACCACTGATTGAAAGACAAAGACAGAGGATTGGGAGAATATCATGTGGTCAGATGAACCCAAAATAGAACTTTTTGGTAAAAATTCAACTGGAGGAAGCAGAATGCTGAGTCGCAAGAACACCATACCTACTGTCAAGCATGGGGGTGGAAACATCATGCTTTAGGGCTGTTTTTCTGCAGAGGGGACAGGACGACTGATCCGTGTTAACGGAAGAATGAACGGGGCCATGTATCATGAGATTTTAAGCCAAAACCTCCTTCCATCAGTGAGAGCATTGAAGATGTAACGTGGCTGGGTCCTCCAGCATGACAATGATCCCAAACACACCGCTTGAGCAACGAAGGAGTGGTTCCGTAAAAAGCATTTCAAGGTCCTGGAGTGGCCTAGCCAGTCTCCAGACCTCATCCCCATAGAAAATTTGTGGAGGGAGTTGAAAGTCCATGTTGTCCCAAAGCATTACTGCTCTAGAGGAGATCTGCATGGAGGAATGGGCCAAAATACCAGCTACAGTGTGTGCAAACCTGGTGAAGACTTACAGGGAATGTTTGACCTCTGTCATTGCCAACAAAGGTTATGTTACAAAGTATTGAGCTGAACTTTTATTGAACAAATGCTTATCTTCCACCATGATTTACAATTCAATTCTTTAAAAATCCTACAATGTGATTTCAAGGATGTTTCTCATTTTGTCTCTCATAGTTGAAGTGTACCTATGATAAATTACAGACCTCTCTCATCTTTCTAAAAAGTAGAACTTGCACAATGAGTGGCTGACTAAATACTTTTTTGCCCCACTGTACATCCAAAAACATAGATTAGTTTAGTGTAGAATCTGCACCTATTTCTGTAGCGCAGCTAGATATCTTTCCAGGTGTTAGTATCAGTATTTCATTCAGCAAAGTGATGGCTTTGAGTTAGAACTGAACCGGATGACTTCTGACGTCTGGTTTCTGTGAGCTTAACACATATAACGTTTGATTTGTAACTTTAAAACTGGTTCAATTACGTCAAACTTACAGCGAGCGGTAATGCTGGCAAAGAAGCGGACAAGCTAACTAGAAAACAGGATTTAAACAGGATCTCGTTGATCTATACAAATTAACAAATACTACGCTAACGCTTGACAAACCATTAGCTCGTTGGCTAACCTCAGCTAAAAGAACCGACGACGAGCTAACCAGCAACAAATACGGTTACAGATAAGATATTAAATCCAAAAGTCTAGCATTAGACGCTGTTTTACGAATGAACACCACAAGAGAGACAACCATGAGTGTGAACGTTACTCACTGTGACAGGCAGCAACTTCTCTTCCTCTAGTTTAATAAGTGCGCGAGATGAGGAGGGAAGACACGTCACATAAAAGAGGCGGAGTAACACTACGAATAAGGCGTATTACTCAGAGTCGTATTTTAAAATTCTGAATCATGTTCAGTGTATGATTCCTTTCTCCTTATAATTAAACTCGCAAAAACAATTGTTTGATACATAAGAACTTTTTATTTTTCACATTATTAGAAAAATCAAAACTAAATCACATTTAGAATGTATGTTTAATACGTTTCGTTACATTTGATAATGACTGATCATAATTAATACACTTACACCAAATGCCTTGTAATGGAAGACAAAATTATTTTGTGGTAAGGGTATGCAAACCTTTGCACAGCACTGTATACACAGTGGAGGTTACAGCTCCCTCAATGCTACCAATGAAAATGCTTGAATCTTTTTCCAATTTTATGCAAGTTTCATCAAGGTTTTCATTACAAATCATATAATGAACATCTAAATTTTAGAAAAATAGTTGGATTTTTTATTTTAAATAATTGCATAATTTAGGAATTTATATGCAGACAATAGTACAAGATAGTCTTTCTCTGATTAATAAGTGCCTCCATAAATGTTTGATGGTATTTAGGTCAGGTGACTGGAAGCAGGTCCATGATATTCAGCACTCCTTAATCTTCTTTGCTCATCAGGTAGACTAACTCTGCTAGACAGATAGCTACAGTGGTGCTTGTAAGTTTGTGAACCCTTTAGAATTTTCTATATTTCTGCATAAATATGACCTAGAACATCATCAGATTTTAACACAAGTCCTAAAACTAGACAAAGTGAACCAAGTTAAACAAATGAAATAAAAATAATATACTCGGTAATTTATTCATTGAGGAAAATGATCCAATATTACACATTAGTGAATGGCAAAAGGATGTGAACCTTTGCTTTCAGTATCTGGTGTGACCCCCCCGTGAAGCAATAACTGCAAAATGATTTTGTAACCTTTTCCAGCCTGATGAACATCAACAACTCTTTTTCTGAGGTACTCAGAAATCTCCTTTCTTCATGCCATGATACACTGTTGTGTTGTAAAGAGCAGACTTTGATGGATCACTGTTCTTTAAATAAAACAGGGTGCCCACTCACACCTGATTGTCATCCCACTGACTGAAACAACTGACTTTAATTTCACCTTGAAATTAGCTGAATTGAAATTAGCACATACTTTTGCCACTCACTAATATGTAATATTGGATCATTTTCCTCAATAAATAAATGAGCAAGTATAATATTTTTGTCTCATTTGTTTAACTGGGTTCTCTTTATGTACTTTTAGGACTTGGGTGAACATCTGATGATGTTTTAGGTCATATTTATGCAGAAATATAGAAAATTCTAAAGGGTTCACAAACTTACAAGCACCACTGTAGATAGACAGACAGACAGACAAAATCTAAATGTTAAAGTCACATGCTCCTTGACAAAGTGTAGGTAGATTTTACATGTCAACTGAACATCAACATGAATGGTCAGACTCAGAGTTACCCTGCCAAATACTACCCATAGCATCACACTCCCTCCACAGGCCTATCTTCTCCCCAGAGTACATGATGGTGCCATCATCTCCCTGGTAATTTTGCACAATGAACACATGGAACCAGAAGACATTCACTCCACTGCTCCAAAGTCCAGTTCTGACATTCATGTACCCGTTGCAGGGCTTAGCATGGTGAGCACTCATGTCTGCATTTAGGCAGCCCATGTTCAGCGGGCACGGCCTTGTGTGACACATTCCTCCCACAACCAGTACCAAACATTTCTGTGATTTGTTCCATAGTGACTTTTCTGTCCATTTGGACCAGACAAGATTTGTCGTTCTGTGATACTTGGATGACAATACCCTGTTGCTGGTTTGTTGTTTGCCTCTCCTTGGACCACTGCTGAAAGTGCTTCTGGCAACATATAAAGCTGTACATGGCATGGCCTCATAGTAACTGAGTATTTGTTACTATGTAACTGGAATAGCAACTGGAATGTGGTCTCATCTTTGACCTACCTTCTCTGTCATGTCCTTTGTCTGGTAAACAGTCTGTTGATAGGCTGTGTGTGGAGCAGGGATGTTGGACTGGACTGGGCTTCAGAACTCTATGGCCCGAGGTTGTGCATCGTTGGATTAGAATAAGGCAGAGCCAGGGTTTCATTGGCATACAGTTTTTGTGGTGACCTGAGATGATATATTTTTGCCTCTGCTATGTGGACACTCAGTTTGGTTGGTTGTGGTGGGGAGGCTGGTTGGTGATGTCTCATGCTGATGTCTCATCTCCTCTTTTAGCTGTGATTTAGCTGTGAACTCATCCCATGTTCAAGTCATGCATTAGACCAATGGGTGTCTCTAATATGTGTTTGTGTGTATGCCCTGAGATGAACTGGAACCCTGTCTAGGGTTGATTCCTACCTTGTTCCCTGTGCTGCCACTGGGGCCTCTTGTGTGCATTGGTGAAATATCTTAAAAAAGAACACTCTGCATCCGAAGACACTTGCACTACCTGCTACATTAAATCAACCCACCTGAACACCCAGTCTGTTTCAGAAACGTATTACTTGGTCTTATTATACTAAACATGCTACACTGAAATTATAATGTCTTAATACTGCTTGATATGACTTATATTTGGCTAAATAACTTATTCCTGCTGTCCACTCTCACCTGTAGAAAAGTTGGTTTCTCATTGTAACCTGGTTCTTGTGATTATTTTGGCACCCCATCTAGGGTTGGTTCCTGCCTTGCATCCTGCACTGCCATGGAAAAAGGCAGAAAAAAAGACTGGGTCCAAGTCTATCTACAAACAATGGGATAATAAAAATGGTGTCCCTGCCTCAAAAACAGAGAATGAAGGAATTTAAACCAATTAAGGCTGAGATCATTCCAAGACCTCCTAAACTTGAATTATATGTTTTCCTTCTCTTTTCAGTCTGCAATTTAAATGCTTTCCCTTTCCTTCTGTTTGGCTTTCAACTTAATTATATTTTCTCGGTTTCACTTCCCTTGTTTCAGTTTTCTGTTTCCAACTTCCTTTCCTCCATTCTTGACTTAACTAATTCTTCACCCTTTAATTAGCTTTCCTGTGTAAATTTACTATTTTCTGCTTTCTCTTCTAATTTTCTCACTTTCTCTTACTTGCTTAAATATTTTCTTTTCTGTAAGTCTTTGTTTTCTCTTCGTCTTTCAGCTCACTTTATAACTCAAGGAGTTCTTATCTCCCTTCATCACTTTTCACTTCTTATACGTTCACCTTATCATTTTATTTCATTTTGTCTATTCAGTTCAGCACAATATACTTTCCCTTCATATACTTTCTCTCAATATGTCTTTCACTTTTTCAGACTTTTATCTATTTTATCTTTTATTCTTGCTTCTATCAAAGCACACACAAAGACACACAATTACAGACACTGAACGAAAGCTTTGTTTAGCTTTTTATGCCCAAACAGATGCAAATAAACTGGGCTGATTAGCCCCAGAACACTCTAAACTAGCTTGTACATCTCTATGCTGCACTCATTGGTGTGGCAGTTGTGGCATATTGCTTCATGATTTGAACCTGCCTCCAGTGGTCAAGCTGCAACTCTGCTGCTCCTGCTGCTGCAGGGTTGGCTACAGTTGTGCCTTCGCTGGCCAGAGGTGCAGCTCAAGCCCTCGCAACAGTGCTTCTCAAAGTGGGGGTGCAACTAATGCAGGGGGACACAGCAATTGAAACGAATTAGGCATGTTTAAAATACATAATTCATGTCCCCTTTTTGTCCCTTTTTTTGTTCAATAAGAAGTTGCAGTTTTGTATGAATTACAATGTTTACAATAAATTCCAAAGGAGTGTGGAAGCAAACAGCGTGTCTGTGTGTGTCGTGGGGGGCTCATAAATATTCTCACCTACAAAAGGGGGCGACTGTAGAAGAAGTTTGAGCAGAGGTTGCCTTACAGTCTCCTAGAAAATAGAAACATCACCCCTATCCTTCATCATGACCACTTCTTTGAGCACTGCATATGTACTGTAAATTTTAAATGAGTTGGTGGATCACACTGCCATTAGCTTAATGCAATTTCTAATGTCAAATTTTAATATGAATACACTTAAAATTAAATTAAGAGTGCATACCGTGCTAAATTCTTAATAAAACCAGATAGGTCAAAAGTAAATTAACCTCAAAGTCTAGGTGCTCAGCTTTCTCAGGGCCCCAGGCAATATCTGTGTATAAACTGGAGTGTATTTGACTGATAATTTGTTGAAATTCTGTTCAGAATGTGAAGTAATCCCATTAGGCCGCCTCTAGAGAGGGCAAAGGAGATTAGTAATGTCAGAGTAATCAAAATAAGCTAGCCGTGTCGCTGCTCTACAAATCCCAATTGTCATTTATTGTGACAGACTCAAAAGTGCCAGACCCTAAAACGCTCAATGAGAAGCATAGTAAAAGAGTAGAACTATAATGATGCAGTAAACAAAATAATGTAATTGTACTTGAAATAATTTCCAAACCTGAAAGAACATGGCAAGTAAATAAAAAAATTAAGACAATGAAAGTTTTATAGAAGTGTTTTCCTCTATGTTTTTTCTTTGGATGTGGAATATAGTCAAATGTATATATTCTATATTACTCATTATGGCATTATTATAAAATGATGAGAACTGGAAGCAAAAATGACCTTATTGCACTGGCAGGTAACCACATTTAAGCTTTTGTTTCTTTTTAAAAAATACACAAATTTAAATTTATGAAGTATGAATAGTGTTAAATTATTTCAAAATCATTTTTAGTACAGGCACTGGATTGGCACAGCGGTCTAATAAGCCAGCCCACAATTGTATTGACCCTGGTTAGAGTTCCTGCTGTGACTTTTGGCTTTGAGGGGCCCTAAAGATAGGATTGACTGTGACTGAGAAAGGAGACATCAGACAGGGTAATTTTCCTTAGGTACTGCAACAATAAACCCTACCCAGCCCTGTGATGGACTGGTGGCCTATTCAGGGTGCAGCTCACCTGAGCTCTGTGAAGTCCTGGGATAGGCTTCGGAGCCCCCAAAGCTAAAATTAGGAAAATGTTGAGGTAATCAAGTATTTTATTTCTCCGAAGACAATTTTCACAGTGTAATGTTGTTTATGGCATGTTGAAGACATTTTCACCAGTCATTTATGGTAGGGACACATATCTGTAACATTATTTTGACTAGTCATATTTTACCAGTGATTTTCACTCATTGACAAAATCAATAACTCACCAAGAAGGGGTTGGGTTCGAATGACACTTTATGTTCTCACATCTGTGTGAATGTAATGATGATATATGTAAGTGATTATAATATTAGAGTGAAAGGGTAAGTTTATTGTGGAAAACTGTACAATTTTGAAGAAGACTTTAGAACAACGTTAGGCTGCCTCTAGCCTGGATACCAGATCAGGTACGGTTGGGCACTGAAGGCAGATGTTGCAGCTGGGTCTGTAGATCCTCCACGCTCATAGACTGGCAAAGCTGGTATCCCAGCTGGTTCCATAAATGCTCAATTGGCGATATATTTGGCAACCGGGCAGGCCAAGGAAGTGTTGCAAACTGGTAGAAATTGGCAAAATTCCTTGGAAACCCTTGCTTTGTGTGAGCAAACATTATCCTGCTGAGAAATGCTAGTTGGAAAACCTGCCATGAGATGCAACATGAGACCTCAGGATGTCCTGCACATATTGCTGACTGTTAGTGTCCCTCATATCACTACTAGTGACCAACTTTCGTATGCGATGGCTCCCCAGATCATCATACCAGCAGTTGGGGCTGTAGTAGTGGGTGTGTAGTGAAGGTGCCATCTGTGTCTGGATGGTGGAAAACGAAACTGTGGGAGCTGTTCATGCTTCAATGCTGTTCATGGATCAAACAGTCCTCTCTACTGGTGGTCTGTCTGCCGTGTACGGAGCCTGTTTGCCATGTGTACATGCCCTCATGGAACCACTGCTGCCAACATCTCCTAACAGCTAGGTCAAAACGGCGTAGATGGTGGGCATTCATTCACAAGACCAAGTGTCTAATCAGACTACACCTGCATTATGCCTGAGACATAACTGAAGTATCTGAATGCATTTTTTTTTGTCAATGAGTATACATGGAATCCACTATGTCTTCAGCATATCATTAAATTAATAAAAAAAAAAAAAACAGAGTAGAAAGGTTAGATATGTGCCCACAAGAGTCCAATGTCCTGGAAATGCTAACTGGAAACCTTTGTAATTTAGTAAAACTAAAGCTAATTCCTGGGTTACAATGGCCACAATGTAACATTTACATTACATTACATTACATTTACAGCATTTAGCAGACGCCCTTATCCAGAGCGACTTACAATTGGTACAGTCTTACAATCCAAGCAATTGTGGGTTAAGGGTCTTGCTCAAGGACCCAACTGCTACAGCTTGGCAGAGGTGGGATTTGAACCCTGGACCTTCTGGGACAGAGTCCAGTACCTTAACTCACACATGTATGTAACAGATGTATTATTATTTTGCAAGCTAATGGCCACACCAGGTATCTGATTACTGAGAGGAGTCAAACTGGATATAACCGCGATAGAACAGAGGTAGAAGACCTACATGCACAACTGACCAAGAATACATGCATCAGTGAAAAAGATGCCTTATGAAACCTTAGCTGGTATCATAAATGGTGCAATACCAGTGTCAAAGAAGACATGCTGGGATGCTGCAGTCTTACATACAGAGTTTCAAAGAAAAGCCATGTTTGATACTAAGCAAATGAAAAGAAAGGTTAAAAAAGGCCAAAATCTGATGGGTATGAATGACAAGAAGAGTGACATGTAGAGCAAATAAAAGGATGCTGGGGCACTAGATGCATTCTGTCAAGAATGGCTCAGGCAATATAATGGCATGTGGCTGCTTTCGTGCTGGTAAAGTATAAGCTTTTTTCACAGTAGAAGGAATAATGAACCAGTAAGGTCACAGTTTCCCCTGTGGTGAGTGATTCATTAGGGCAAATTTCATCATGATCTGACATGATCTGAAGAATATTTCTAAACTATACTTTTGAGAAGAAACAGAAAGCTAGAGTAAAGTATTTGATGGACTACACAAAAAATGTATTACAAAAAGAAAAAAAAAATGTATATAAAAAACGTTCAAGAGTATCATTGGGTGTCACACCCTCTCCATGGCTGGACGTCTAATCGTTCAGGCAAAGAGGTATACTGCCACCTCCCTGTTGGGCTCCTCACTTCCACGTCCATGTCACGCTACGATCCTCCATAGAACCGTGACTCGCTTCACGAATCCTAGGGAGTCTCCAAAGCTTACGTCACAGTGGCCCCCTAAGCCGGCACTCCTAAGCTGCACTCGCATTAGCTCCCCACTCTGTTTTTAACAGGGAACGCTTTCGTTTCATCCCACGCTCGCCACAGCACTTAAAGCACTGTTGGTTGCATTTCTTTTTCCTTCTTTTATTTTGTGGATTTTGATATTGCTTTTTTTTTGCGTCCGCTCTGCATGGCACCTTTGTATGCCTTTATATTCCTTTCTGACTCACATCATCTGCAGCCCACACATGGCATGACACTAGAGCTCCGAACCCTGACATCAGCGACCAGGGTTCGAATTCCAGCTGCAGCAGTCAGACGCAGCTGCACCTTTCTCCCCTTTCAGTTATTTATTTATTTCACTTTAGGTTGGTCCATCCCATTAGGATCTAACTGCACTTGGGTGCTAAAACCCCTTTTATTTCATATGGTTTGCCTGTTATCTAGGCGAACTTTAACACTTATTCTGTCTAGTCAAAACTAAATTTTCGGTATTCATGTAATTGATTTTGATATATAGAATTAAAAAACGAAAATTTGGTCACTTTTCTAGATGATTTACTAATGTGTTTGTCAATTCTCTAAAACTATTAATTATAGAGATATAATAACACAAATGATGTATTTTGAATGCTTATTAGATTTTTCATAAGAGAGCTTAAATCAATTAATCTTAATATTTTATCTTAAATTATCCATAGTCCATTCAAGACAAGTCAGATTTATTTCTATAGCGCTTTTTACAATGCTACACCGTCTCTAAGGAGCTTCACAATTTTACATTATCTTGTAATTAATAAGGCCAGTCCCAAATTGAGCAAGCCTAGGTTGACAGTTGCAAGGAAAAACCTCCCTAAATGTTATAAGGAAGAAACACAAGACAAAGACTCAAAAAGGGACCCATATTCCTTTTTGCAGCTTAGATGATACAGTATATGTAAGAATGAACTAAGTTCATAGTAATCATTTAAATAAACAGAAACTAAATAATTATTAACAGAACATACATAAAAATATAATAATTAAAATAAAATAACAGTTTGGAGAAAATGTAATATTAAGAATATATTAATGAAATATAAAATACAAAAGTTATAGCATATAAGACAATAGTGCAGACAAATATTGAATAGGGTATTGTATATAATAACTAAGGAAAATCTTAGTGTGTGGGCTGGAACTGTTACAGGAAAACACAAGCTTGGAGAGAAAAGAGAAAATGTAGTTAGCTATTGTTAAGAGCACATAGTCTATTTTAACAGAACATGTTAGAACCACTGATATGAAGTGTAGCAACTCCGAAGCACTCCGGCAACACTAACTGTAGCAGCATAGTTAGAAAAGGAAGTACTAGAAGGTAACACAGTCAAAGGGGATCACATGAAACATTGGCAACCCACCTCCCCAGCAATCAACAAACCTGAGTGGTTGCACTTGAAAGGAAAGAAGACAGCAACCCAACATGCCAGATAAACACAAGTCTCATTGATTATGAACCCTCGACTCTGCCCTTAGTCTAAATCAAAGATGCTCACCTCAAGATCAAAGGGACAGAAATAGATTAATACTGGTCATAACTCAGTAATGGATATTTAGATCGAAACATTTTACTAGTCAAAAATGCAGTGTATATATGTGGAACTTTTCCACTTGGAAAAAAATAATAATTGTGCTGTAGTTATCGTCAGTCACTTTATCGATTTGGCCAGATGTTATGATTAGTATATCTGCAAATAGATCCACTATTAGAAAGTACTATTCTAAACCACTGTATACTACAAAAGAACAGACCTTCTGTAAAATTTGAGTTTATTAAGACTGCACTTTCATCTAAGCTAAGCTATAGTTCAAGTTCCAAATAGAAAGAAAAAAAAGCTGAGAAATGAGAGTTGGTCTATAAGTTAAGCTAATAAAACATTACAGGACAACATAATAGAGAAATTATAGATATAGAAATATCCTTACTTGTGTAGTTCTCTTAATCTTCACACTCACTGTGGCAGGCCTAAGAGCATCTTTATGCACCAAAAGCATTGCATTAGGGACCTATTATCAACATGGCCTGGACTGGGACTTTCTTAATGAAATGTCACATGGTTATGGGCAGTAACTCAATTCAGGTAGGGTCACAGTGAGACTATAGAATCCAAGGCACATTGTTTTGCACACTAGTGCTCATATGTTTAAAAGAGTGAGCTTTACTCATGTTTCTGAACCTGTGGAGCCAAGCTATGAGAAAAAAGCAAAGAGCTGTAAAATGGAGGCACATGACCACTGACACTTTCATCAAGCTTTTATAGGGTGATCTCTAAAAGGCCAACACAGACAGTAAATTCAGCACATTCTACTGGACAGCCCATATGCAAGGAGATTTATAATACATGGACAATCTGCTACCTCATTTGGAGAACCAGCTGGATAACAGAGCTCATACATTTTGTGAGTTACAGCATGTCTGCAGAAGAGAAATTTTAGCAAGGGCAAATAGGGTAAAAATAAATTGTGAGTCAACATGCTGTTCCACACTTTCATGCATTACTAATCTGAGGCTTTGCCAAGAGGCTGTATGGTGACTCCACACATTGATCTCCCATTTGCAGTGGGCAGGGGACAAGCTCTAGGAACTCCTGCTGCGCTGAAAGGTGAGAGAGGATGCTCTCATCTTCATTCAGTACCTCAGAGCTCTGAGAGGACTAACAAGTGACATACAGATCTGACATCTAGCATGACCTTCTTGCTGCAATTAAAGCATGTTTATTAGTACTTTTATTATTATTTAACTTTGCAGATCATTTACTGGACAAATGTACATTATTGAGCGTATTCCTTTTTTACCTGACATTTTTGTATTATCATATGCACTACATATCCGAATAAATTTGATTAACAGGCCTGGCTTATCTCCGTTATTCAACTACTCTGCCATTTCACCACCACAGCAATGCAGGAGATATTACAGAGATTTACATCACTGTTTATTTCTGTTCCATAATTAGAAAGATTAGATATCTGAGTCTGTTAAACAAGGAATGATGCACATACAAAACCGTCACAACAATGAAGATCCAAAGATAAATAGAGGATGCAAAGTCAGCTCCAGAAATACTGGCACCTTTTATAAAAATCATCCTCGAGTTTATGAAAGGATGATGTATAAGTTGAACTTACTATTAGTTTGGTTTGTCAAAGCTAAGGTACTGTTATTCTTCTTATTCTTATTGTCATTCTTTCCTCAGTCAAAACTTTAAACACATTTGTTCTTCTACAGCTTTCAAGCTACTTGCACAAAACTTTGCAGGATCATAGATTATATACCCAAATATTCTTTAAGTGATCTGATGTATGGTTTTCATAAAATCCTTGTTTAAACAGCAATTTTTCCCATGGAAAATGAATGGTAGAATTTTCTCACCTTCTACATACAACAGGTAATTTGTTGTGCTGTCACATAAAAGAGAGTTTTTTCATTTCATAAATGTGTTTCTTGGGGGTGTGTGTGTGTGTGTGAGAAACAGATTTATAGTGAAACTAATTTAACCACCTTAAGTAGTAAAAAAAGAGTGAGAGAAAATGAATATGTGGTGGTTTATGTTGATATTAAATAAATATAATCAAAAACCAACATAAACTCAGTGTAGTCACCAATGCAGACAATAGATAACAGATGGAAATGTTTATTCACAAGCAGGCACAATAAGAATCCTACAACATATCAGAACACACAAAGTTACAATACCACAAGCCGGGTTTATATCCAATCTTTTCGCAAATGTTATGCATGTCACAAAAACAAACATTGAATTGAAGTCGTGTTTCCATGCACTACATTTATGGGAAGAAACTTTAGATGATGTAGGCTACCACAATTAGCCAACATTTTTACAGCCATTTACAATCTTTTTATGGCTGTGTTCTTGCAGTTTGTAGATGCCAGGCAGTGGCCCATGTAATGAGGACTGAATTGTGTTTTGTGTGTGTGCGTTGTGCCGCCCGGCAGCGCTCATGACGCAGTTAGCACATCACAGCTCTTCAGGTACATTAGAATTCTAATTGTCACATTCACACTCAGTTTGGTTGACTATTAAATCATATCTAAATATAACAATACCGATTGTGTTTAATCACGTTTTTTTGCATTTCAGCTTTAGCATCTTTTCCAGCGTAAAACTCCTAGTGATTTTGTGTGTTCCATCCAAACTTGGTGGATGGAAAACCCACTACAGACTCATTAATGCATACTAGCATGCAGGATCCTGGTGTGGAGAGATAAAATAATATGCAATTTCACAGAATGTGTCATGGATGTTAAGTGATGCGTAGCTGTGTTATTATTATTCTCATTACAAAAATGGGTAAAATTGTTATTAAAATATCTTTGTGGTTGATGATTGATCAGTGTAGCTTAATGACTAGCCACAGTGTAAATATTAGACAAATCTTTAATTGAAGTTATATTATGCCAAGATCTTAGTCTCTAAGTTTCCATCTGCTTTCCTATGACATTCGCAGTGGCAACAGGCTTAAAAGTTCAATCCAAACAGATGCACATCATCACAGATCTTCCACCTTAACTGTGGAGATTAAGGTGTTGTTTCTGTACTTTCATTTCTTATGTGAATCCACTCTAAAAATCATGTTTGTCTCATTTGACCATAAAACTAGTTCTAGTCAATTTTATAGTCAATTGTTCCAACAATTTTTATCTAACTACTGGGGCTTAAGTTTGTCAAGAGATGAAATAAATAAAATAATAACTTTTTCTGCCACACATTCCAAATAGTTTGATGTCATGGAGGTTACATTTGTTGGTACACTTGCCACCATCTTCTGTCCTCTGATCTTGAACCTTGCCTCTCTCGCAGCATTCTTACCCTGTAATGTGATGGTGTGAAATTGACCAGGATAACAGCGACCTCTTTATCACCTCATATTTGTATTTAATTTAAAAAGAAGTCATGGATGACTGCATAAGAGTTCCTAAACACATATGAATAAAACATATGTAAAATATTAACAAGAACTTGCTTCAGTTAGAATTCAATTAGAATTAACATTCTAGGCATTCCAATATTTGTCACATGTGATTTTGTTTAAACATTTATTATAAATAACAATTTTTATAATTTTGGTTTCTTATTCATTTTTAAATACACCTTTATCTTAAAAACACTTGAATTTTAGAAACAATGATACTTTGATCAGACTGGTACGGTAAGGATATCTGAGATGAATATGTTTGAGAATTTTAATTTAAATAGAAGGGACCAAAGAGATATTGTTTTCTTGATGTAGCTCCCAGGCACCTACTTTTTCCAAAAAAGTAGAGGCTGTTATATTTTTATACATGTAATTTTGGGCTGATAATGTGCAATTATGCCAGCATAATTGACGTGATTATGCAAAGTAGAAGGAACAACAATAGCTAAATCAGGAGAAAGTATGATTATAATAATTACAGAAATATTTTCAAGGACAGCACACCTTATAATTTAGAAACACTTGAAATTGCACCTAAGGCACGACCCTTTACTTTTAACAAAGGAAAATGATGATAAGTATTAGTGGGAATGCTCATACAGTTCCATTGCATGAAAGACATAAAAGCTGTATCGTTCCAACTTACGACTGAGCCACTATGAACCATATCCTACCTCTGGCAAAAAATGTCTGTCAGTTATTGGGTTGCCTTTCAATTCACTGACACCCTAATCCAGCTCTTGACTGCCTGATGCCAGGTGTGGGTTCCTGGCACCCTTACATGTCCGGCTGAGTTACTTGCACCTTTAAAAGTTTGGGTTCTTGTGCTCTGTACAGTTTCCCGTCTTAGTCTGTATATACCACATTACCTTGTTATCACCAGAGGTGGGTGCACAAGTGCTCCTTCTGGTGGAACCCGGATCTGCAGTGTAACATCATCCAGACCACCACTCCCACATTTATTGTGTTTCCTATATACTGAAACTGTCACATCTGGTGTAGTGTGGGCAGAGCCACATAACAAAACTGCCATCAACTAACACCAATTTGTTCACTCTCAATATATTGCAGCATTGTGGTTACTTTGTGGTTCCTTTAGTATTCCTTCTGTTTTCTGGAAGAAACATATGCACACCATGTGATCAAACGTTTGTGGAAAAGTATATTCAAAAACTGTCAAGGATCTGCTGATCCAAACAGGTATAAAGGAGCCCAAGATGCAGATACACATACAGACAAAAAGTTTCTATGTAAACGGAGGATTTATTAAAACAATGATGTAAAGCAAACAACAAACAAACTGTGGTGAAGAGTAAGCAAGGGAGTCCAGAGAGCTGGTGGAAGAAGGGGGAGAGGAGAGCAGAAGGAGGAGTGCAACGAATGAGTGAAGTGCTGCTTCCAGTTGAGTCGGGTAGGAACGGTTGTGTATCCAAAGATCGGGTGTAGTATGATGGATGACTGAACAGGCAATAATCATGAGGCATGGGAGCCAGAACAATAAAATGAGTAGCTGACAAAGAACATGAGCGAAATATCAGGTGTGTGGAAGAATGCAGAATCACGATGATTGGAGGAGCAGAGGATGATGAGGTGGATGGTCCGGCCAGTCGATTGATTTGAAGGCAGGCATAAATCAAAGAAAGTGACGTGTTTGATCTGTGAAATATGGAATGTAGGGTGAATTTGCATCTGCCTAGGTAATGTAAGGCAGACAGAAGTGGGGTTAATAATCTTGTCAATGGAAAAGGGCCAATAAACTGGGACTCCATGCAGAGGGGAATGTCACGAGAGGATAACCAGACAGATGGACCGGGGGCATACTCGGGACAAGGTCTCTGATAATGGTTCATGGAGCGCTGGATGGAACCACAGGCCTTCTGGCCTGATCTGAAAGGCCCACAGTGGAGCTGGTGAGGGTATTGTGCGCATATACCACCCAGGCTAGGTAGGAGCTCTATTTGGTGAGATCCTTGACAGAGAGGCAACACAGAGTGGCTTCGATCTCCTGGTTGCTGCGGTCACCCGTTGGACTGGGGGTGGAAACCCAACGTGAGGCTGGTCATGGCTCCTATGGCACCACAGAAGGACGATGTCATGTGGTATTCTGTAAACCTTGAAGGAGTTATCGAAAAGGAGGTTGGTGGTCTGGAGTGCTGTAGGGAGTTTAGAAAGGGCAAACAGATGGACTGCCTTGGAGAACCTGTCGACGACTGTCAGGATGACTGTTTTACCACTGGATCCGGGGAGACCAGTGACAAAGTCTACCGAGATGTGGGACCAGGGTCGACCAGGGATGGGGAGAGGCAGTAGGAGCCCAGCTGGGGGGAGATGTGAGATCTTGTTCTGAGTGCAGGTGGAGCAGGCTGCGACGTACTCCCTCGTGTGGTTTTAAAGGAAGGCCACTAGAAGTACCTCTGGAGAAGGGAGGCTGTGCGTCAGGCACCGGGGTGGCAGGCGAACCTAGAGCAGTGACCCCACTGAAGCACTGCAGGCCTGGCAGTGTCCCCTGGGTCTGGTTCTAGAGCCTGGGCTTCTTCGACCCTTCATTGAATCTCCCAGATCAGGCAGGCTACCAGGCGGTCAGGAGGTAGGATGGTGTCATTGAGGGAACTCTTCTTGGTGGAAAACTGGTGGGACAGAGCATTGGTCCCACAATAGCTCTCGCTCAGCGTAGATCTCTGCTAAAATCCACTGTAAACTTTCTCATTTTATTTTTATACATATATTCTTAGGGCAAATAAGTCACCATGGGTGTTAAGAAGGTTACAACAGCCAACCAGAAAGGAAAACAGTGACAACCACAATAGCACTTAATCTATTTATAATAAACAATGGCACTTAATGAATTCATAATAAACAATAGCATTTGCATTTCATCTAATTATTGTATATATAGTTTTAGGTATACAATACAGCTCCATTAACCCATATAATGCCTTATATAATGTGGATTGTCTGGGCATATGGAATGGATTCTTTTAATTTACATTATTCCTTATGGAAAACATTCTCATTTTTTTTACCTTTTTAAACTTTTAAACTTTTTTTAACTTTTTTTAAAGAGAGAGAGAGAGACAGAGAGAGAGAATTATGCCAGAAACATAAATAAATGGTAATTAAATTGCATATTTACTGAACAAACAACAGGATCATTTGATAGCACAAACTTGAACTGTGGTTTAACACTGGCCACTGGTCAAGCACTATAGGTCCTGTATCTTTTCAGGACCAATGGGACCTAATAATACTTGTGGGTGGAGCTAGCAGTGTCACACCGCACGTGCACCTGCGCACCACGCCCATCTTCGCGCACCTTCTTTCACGTTCTGTCACATTCTCTCCCCTCCTCACCTGTCATTATATGCACCTGCCCCTTGTCTTCCAGCACCTTCCACTTCGCTATAAATACCGCTCACCTCCACAGACTCATCGCTGAGTCTCGTGATTCCTACCGCATCTCTCCAGCTCTCACACTATCGCTTCCCATGCCTTCCATTCTATCGCCTTCGTATCCTACCGCACCCTGCTACCGTGCCTCGCTTCTCATCCTCCTAACCCATCTCTCCTATTTCTATTCGAGACCTATCCTACCTAGTCTAGCATTCTGTTATCGCTCACCTACCTGTTCTTGCGCCGTCCTTCCTCGCCCACTCGTTAATCACCTCGTCAGTCCGTATTCCTATCCGTGTATCACTCATTACGTTGTCAGTTCTGTTATCCGTTTCGTTTGTCAATAAACACCGTCTTTGAGTCACGATCCACAATATGAGCTGGGATCAACTCGCTGAGCTTCGTGCTCAGATCGCCGAGGTAACACGAGCCATTTAACAGCTGGCTCCCTCCGTGAACGCATTCTCCCAGTGCGTGTTACAGCAAGACCGGTTCCCGTCAACCTGGTAGCTCCGCCCACTTCCGGCTCTCCGCCGGTCACTGATATCGCGTTACCGGGGAGGTTTGATGGTAACCCAGCACTGTACAACAAATTCCGAGCACAGTGCATTCGTTACCTCACACTTTCTCCACCCAGCTCGGAATTTGCCAGTATTTCACTGGTGGTGTCCTGCCTTTCAGGCAGAGCATTGCAGTGGGTCACGGAAAGATGTTCACAGGTGCAAACCAGGGACTGTGACCAACTTCTGGATGCACCTGGGGCAGTTTTTGGTCCACCCGCTGTTAGTGGACCATACACCACTGAGGTCCCACTGTTCGGCGAGTCCACGCCAAATAACCCACTTCTGGATACGCTCGGGGCAGTTGTCACTTCCTTTCCGGATAGTAAGCCATATGCCTCCGAGGCTCCACTTTCCGGCATGTCCACGCCGAGTTACCGGTCCCCCAGTGTTCAGCCGGTACCTCATTTAGTTTGCCACTTGCTGGATCCTCCGTTCGCTGGCTGTCGGAGGATCACAGCTATTAATGTTGCCAAGCACAGTATTAAATGCTATTCAAAGAACACTCGGTCCAGTCCAGGGTCCGCCTGTCCCAGAGTCCGTTTCAGGGTCGCCCATCCCAGAGTCTGATCTTGGGATGCCCGTCTCAGCTCCAGGTTCGCCCATCCCAGAGTCTGCTCTAGGGATGCCCGTCCTACTCCAAGGGTCGCCCGTCCCAGAGTCTGCTCTTGGGATGCCCATCTCAGCTCCAGGTTCGCCCATCCCAGAGTCTGCTCTAGGGATGCCCGTCCCAGTCCAAGGGTCGCCCGTCCCAGAGTCAGCTCTTGGGACGCCCGTCTCAGCTCCAGGTTCACCCATCCCAGAGTCTGCTCTAGGGATGTCCGTCCCAGTCCAAGGGTTGCCTGTCCTAGAGTCCGTTCTAGATACGCCCGTCCCAGGGTCGCTACAGGGCCCGATATTGTCTCAGACCTGTCATAGGTCTCCGAGGCCTGGTACTCCTGCAGTCAGGCAGCCTAACTTAGTCGTTGAGCCGTTCGCGCCCCGTAGCTCGTTGTTGGAACCTTCTAGATCTGATAACCCGGCATCTGTGCACGCCGCATCCTTTGTCTCTGCCGAGGAGTTGTTTCTGTCTAGTAGCACTGCATCTGCGCTACCAGAGCCCGATTACCTGGCACGGATGCCGGTCAGTCACATGCTTAAGCATCCTCGCCTGGAATGTAAGCACGTTCACCCGGTACCGAATCCAGTTAGCAGTGTGCTTGAGCTTTCTAGCTCAGAAATGGAGCACGTTTGCCTGGCGCCTTTACCATCACCCTCGGTACCTGGCTCAAAGCCGTCCTTCAACGAGGAGTCAGCTGCTTTCGAGACCTTCCAAAGGTCCTCGATCCCTGAGACCTCTCCTAGGTCATCCAAATCCGAATTCGTGTCAAGTCTGCCTTTGTCAGGGACCTCCCAAAGGCCCTCTACCTTCGAGACCTCCCTAAGGTCGTCTAAACCCGTGTCCGAACTAATTTCGCCGTTGTCAGAGAGCTTCCAAAGGTCCTCTATCCTCGAGACCCCTCCAAGGTCATCTAAATCCGAGCTCGTTCTAAGTTTACCGATGTCAGAGACCTGTCAAAGGTCCTCGATCCCCGAGACCTCTCAAAGGTCACCTAAATCCGAGTCCATTTCCAATCATTCTGAGCTAGTAGCAAGCTCTTTCATGTCTGAGTCCTTGCCGAGTCAGCCTGAGTTCACCCTGTGTCCATTTGAGACCATACAGGGGTCGTCCACCACAGATTCCTTCCCGAGTTCACCTAATTCAGAGACCTTCCAAAGGTCATTTCTGTCGAAGACCTTCGAAAGGTCGTCTAGCTCAGAGACCACTTGTAGTTTACCTATGTCAGAGACCTGCCAAAGGTTCTCTATCCCTGAGACCTCCCAAAGGTCACCTATGTTTGGAACCTTCCAAAAGTCGTCCACCTCTGAGTCCTTGCCAGATCAGTCGTAGCTACCTAACTCTAAGTCTCTCTTTAGTCAGTCTGAGTCTATTCAGGTTCCAAGTCTATCAGTGTCTGTCCAAACTCCATCTAATTTTGACTTCGTTCTGTGTTCATTCGAATCTGTCCAGTCCCTATCTAAGTCCGAGTCTGTTCCTAGTCTGTCTAAGTCTGTGTTTTTCTCTAATCAGTCCGAGTCGGCTCTACATCCACCCAAGTCCGAGCCTGTCCTGATTCGGTCCGAGTCAAGGTCGAGTTTGTCCATGTTCAGTCAGCGTCCATGTAACTTTGTGTCTCTCCAAGGTTCGTCTAGGTCCGAGTCCCTTCCTAGTCTGTCTCAGTCTGTGTATGTCTCTACTCAGTCTGAGTTCGCTCTAAATCTGTCTAAGTCTGAGTTCTGTAAAGGGCTGTCTAATTCTGAATCTGTCCCCTCTCTACCCAAGTCCATTCCATGTCCATCCGGGTCTGTTCGGAGTGTGTCTAGGTCTGAGTCTGTTCCCAATCTGTCTGAGTCTGGCCAACCTTCGTCTATGTCTGAATTCCTTCTATGTTCGCCCAGATCTGTTGGAGTGCCTCTACCCTTGACTCTGTCCCTATTATGTCTGAACCCGACCAGAATCCATCTAAGTCGGTGTCCGTCCCTGAGACAGTCAAATCCGAGGCCACTCCGAAATCGTCCAGGACCTTCCCAAGACCTCCAGAAACCCTCCAGAAACCGTCAGCTCCGGTGCCTACGGCGAGGTCATCTCCCCCAGTGCCTACGCCGAGGTCGTCCACCCCAGTGCCTACGTCGAGGTCGTCCGCCTCAGTACCTACACGACGGTCACCAGGTCCAGTACCTAGACCCAGGTCATCGATCTCATTATCAGCTCCAAGATTGTCACTCTCTGTTCCTACGCCGAGGTCCTCAGTCCCCATGCCTGCTCCAAGGTCGTCAGTCCCTGTGCCAGCTCCGAGATCGTCAGTCCCCGAGGCCCTCCAGAGGTCGTCAGCCCCCGTGCCTGCTCCGACGTCATCCGTCTCCAGACCTGATCTCTGCCATCCTCCCGGTCTCTTGCCGTCTGCCTGTGTCAGGTGTGACAGGGGTCTGTCACACCGCACGTGCACCTGCGCACCATGCCAACTTTTGCGCACCTTCTTTCACGTTCTGTTACATTCTCTCCCCTCCTCACCTGTCATCACATGCACCTGCCCCTTGTCTTCCAGCACTTTCCACTTCGCTATAAATACCGCTCACCTCCACAGACTCATTGCTGAGTCTCGTGCTTCCTACTGCATCTCTCCAGCTCTCACACTATCGCTTCCCATGCCTTCCATTCTATTGCCTTCGTATCCTAACCGCACCCCTACCGTGCCTCGCTTCTCATCCTCCTAACCAATCTCTCCTATTCCTATTCGAGACCTATCCTACCTAGTCTAGCATTCTGTTATCCCTCACCTACCTGTTCTCACGCCGTCCTTCCTCGCCCACTCGATAATCACCTCGTCAGTCCGTATTCCTATCCGTGTATCACTCATTACGTTGTCAGTTCTGTTATCCATTTCGTTTGTCAATAAACATCGTCTTTGAGTCACGATCCACTCCTGCGTGTGTCTCCTATACTCTACAGCCGGCGTTACAAGCAGCTAGCCTCAGTTGTTGCTAATTTGCTATTCATACTGCATTACACAGTGTGACACCAAACACACAGTTAAACTCCAAAACACTAATTTTCTACTGATGTGTTTTATCAGTTAATACATTGTATTGTTCTCTTCTACAACCTGCACAGATTATAAAATTTCTAAAGAAAGTATACCAGCACATTTTATTAAATTATTTTGATAAAATTAACACAGTTTTACAAACTATGTGAGAAAAGAGATGAGTACAGTTAATTATACTGCCTTAATATGAGAAAACTTTCAATATGATAATGTTGTAAGTGATGCTGCATAGAGAATTCATAGTCTAAGCTGAGCCATATTTGTATTGCTCCTTGGTTCAGAGAGTCTATCATAACACCCATAAAACAATGCTGAATAACAAGTGTTTTTACATTCCAGATTCCTAGCCTTCTGTTCACTAACAATTGTGAAAGAATGTGAAACGTGGTGCAAAGTCACTTTCATAAACAACCTACGCCAACCATGTTTCAAACAGTGAAACATAACAGAGACTTCAGAGTTGTCCTTAAATGTTTAAGCTGATGAGTCGTCTGAGCCATGATGACTCAAGATCAGTACACAGAAAGGATTAAATGCCACCTTTTGTCCTTCAATTTTCAAAAAAAGTGTGCTACAAGAAAACATGCACCATCTCCCATGTCACCTTTAAAACAGTGACTTTTAAAAATAAACCTTGTGTTTTTATGCTTAATTCTTCCTTTTTTATGCTTAATACTTCTCCAACAATTCTGTGTATGGTTATGTGTGTGTGTGTGTGTGTGTGTGTGTGTGTGTGTGTGTGTGTGTGTGTGTGTGTGTGTGTGTGCCAAGTTTATATATCATTGTGAGGACCACATATCAGAAAGATCTGACAAATGATAGAACGATCTGCCATTTTAGTAGGTTTTTTTATTTACAAAAACTGCAGCTTTCATTTGAGAGACAACAAGAGCCAAAATCCAGATTATATATAGTTGATTATATAAAATTATTCATTCCTCAGTACCTGTTAAAATCTGGTAAGAATAAACTCTGGTTCAGTTGCCAGTCAGAGACACACACTCATTTATCACACTGATTCACAACCAAGGCTATTTAGAGCAGCAAATAAACCCATGTGTGAGGAAGGATGAAATCGGAATACCCAGAGGAAGCCCACACAGTAAGTAACCAAAGATCAGGATCAAAACCTGGACCCTAGAGCTGTGAGAAACAAACATTACCTGATGCACCACTATGCCACCCTATTACAGCAGTAAAACAAACGTTGCCAAACGCTTCTTTATTTAGCAAGCATTTGCCCTGAGCAAAGCACAATTCCACAATCTACTCTGAAGTGCTTTGCTAAGTGACAATATTGCTGCAGTGCACATGTGCTATGTTAGTTTCATTCTTTTGCCCCACAGGACATCAGGAGCAAAGCTGAAGCATTGCAAAGGTCTGGCATCAGTAGCTCTTTCATTTTGTCTCTTGGTCGCTTTTATGAAAAGGGAGTTACCACAGAGAAATAACTGGTCCATTGAGTTATAAAATGCAGAATCAACTCTTGTGCAAATTATATTATCAATCAATTAGATATTCTTTGTATATCAACCTGTCACAACCATCTCACTATCCCATTACACTTCCCAGCATTCATCACCGCGACGTCATCCCCCATGTCTCACTCTCCATCACTGTTTCCAGTGTTACTGATAATGCACACTGGTTTCCTGTTTTGGTTATTATTGTGGTTATTTAAGCCCCATGCTGTTGTTTCTTCCTTGCATAGTATCCTCGTTGCTGCACTGTTGTGTACTAGGATTCTGAGCTAACCCTAACACTAACCCTGGTTCATTTCCTTCACCTCACCTCATTTCGCCAACTCATGATATGTGCTACCAGAGGGAAAATACATTGGACTAAGTTGTATCCTTGTGTAGTATCCTTGTTGCTGCACTGTTGTGTACTAGGATTTTGAGCTAACCCTAAGCCGAACCCTGTTTCATTTCCTTCACCTCACCTCATTTCAGCAACACATGAAATGTACTACTAGAGAAAAGAATACACTGGACAAAGTTTATTCAAACATCAAAATTGCTTTCAGGACAACACTGCTACCTAATTTAGGACAGTCAGACCACAACTCATATTCTTAACCCAACATATTCTTAACCCAAGACCTGTCTCTGACCCTCAAGAGAAAAGCTCAATCCACCACAAAGACTGTCCAGACATGGCCTAAAGGAGCTTCCTCACAGCTGCAGGACTACTCTGGGACTAACTGGGACATTTTTGAGAATCAGGACTTGTAGAAGTACACATCAACTGTACTCTACTACATACAGAACTGTAATGACAATATCACATGTAATGACAATATCACATAAAAACGTATCCTGTACAACCCCATCCAAAAGACCTGGATGACAAAGGAAGTCAAAACTGTTCTTAAGGACTGTAACACTGCCGTCAGGTCAACAAAACCTTATACAGCATGGCTATATCCAACATGATGACAGGCATCAGGGAGGCTAAACTGGCTTACAAGAGGAAGATTGAGGACCACTTCACCAACAACGACCCAAGGCAGGTGTGGCAGGGTATACAGCACATTACCAACCACAAGACCAGCAACTGTACGAATGCTGAAGGAGACACCTCACTGTAAGAGGAACTTAAATGACAGACACATCTCCTTCGCCAGCCTCCAAAAGCCACATCCTCAAGGTGCAGGATCATGAGATGAGGCATGTACTTAGAGAGGTAAACTCAACAAACACTGCTGGCCCTGAAGTTGTGACATGAAGGGTACTGTATGAGTGTGTGGACCTTCCACGGTTTTCACATAAAACTTCAACTGGTCCTTGTCTGAATTCATCATCCCTTCTTGCCTAAAATCTGCCACAATCATGAACCTGCCAAAAAAAAGTCCATCATCAGTGACCTTAATGAAACTCACATAATGAAATGCTTTGAGAGGTTGATCTTGCTGCATATCAAAGCCAAGCTCCTACACAGCTTTGATAACGATTTGGATATTTCCATCCTGTGAGTTTTGTTTCTCTGCCCATGTTCACTGCCATTCTGGTTATATTACTCTAGAATGGTTCTGGTTTAGATACTGCTTTGCTGTTTAATAAAGCTGCTTTAAACGGCTCTCTGCATATGTCTCTCATATCTGTCAGATATGATAGAACACTATTCCATGAGGGAGATGGCAGAAATCATTTTACCCTGGACGTGTTTGCTGCATATGATTGGCTGCTGGGTTGGCATCAGCAGTCAACAGCAATGATCTCATAGCACAGCCCATTGCTGGGGTTCATTCCCAGCAGCCGGTCCTGACCCTGCCTTCCCTGGCCAGGGTTTGTCTCAGCTTCCTTCCCAGGAATTTTTTCCTCCTGCCCTTCCAGGGATATACAGCAGTAATCCTTTAGACTGTCGGGACTTCCTCCAGGAATGTTTCCAGTACATGATACATTTCCCGGCTAGCAGTGATTCAACTGGCACCATGTTTGTCATCACTCTGCCCTCTTGGTGCCCCCTTTGATGGGCCACTATGGTTTTTGGTGTAGGATATTCGAGTTTTCTGGAAGCTTTCAGCACTGTTGACACTCATGGTGTTCAAGGCTGCAGAGAGCTCCTGATTTTACCACGCTGCCATACACAACTGCCAAGCCACCATGTTAAACCTTTTGGTTCCTCGGCTCATGTGGTCCCTGTGTTGACTCCGGTGGTCCCTGTCTCAACTCCTCTTATGGCTCCTGTCATGTCTCTAGTCTTTGTTCCAGCCTCTGTATCAGTCCTGGCTCCACCCTCTGTACCAGCCCCATCACCAGATACTGTACCAGCTCTGGTGCCAGCCTCCACTCCAGCCTCGATATCAGCCCTGGTTCTTCCAGCTTTAATCAAATATACCCATTGTCTCTTCCCAAATTGAAGGCTGTGGATGAACATACTAATGAGGTGCTTCAATTAAGGTATATTCATCCATCTATGTCTCCAGAAGTGTCTAACAATCTCCTTATTGATAAACGAGGACTGGGTTGCAACTGTGTACTGATTATCGTGGTATGAACAAGATCACCGTCAAATATCCATATTTCCTTCTGCTGGAACCATCTGACCTCTAAAAGCTGAGCAATGAGATGGTTTTCAGCAAGTCAAGACTTTAGAAGTACCTCATCAGAATAAGAGAAGGGGATAAAAGGAAGGTGGTCTTCGTAACCACAAGATGGTATTATAAGAATGCTGTGATGCAATATGGTCTGGCATATTGTCTGGTCAAGCTGTCATTGTGGATGTGGTTGTGTAGTTATGCTGCATGGTGAAGAACCTCCAGAGGTTTCTAGGATTTGCCAATTTCTACCACAGGTTCATTCAAGGTTTCAGTTTGGTAACCCCTGATCTTCCCACTAAAAGGTAAAGGTAACATCCTTCACTCGAGCAATGAAGCAGTAAGCACCTTTACTGTATTACAGAATCTATTTAATTCGGCTCCCATACTGAAACATTCAGATCTGTCTTTGCCCTATGTGGTAGAAGTAGATACATGTGATTCAGGAATCAAAGCCATCCTCTCACAGTGGTCTGGCTCACTCCTAAGCTTCATCTAAGTGCAAATTTCTCATGCAAGCGCAGTTTGGTCGAAAGAGGCTATGATGTGGGGAATTGTTGGCCATTAAGTTACGGTTCGCCATGCGAACGCGATGGCGAATCGTGAAAGTAAAAGAAAGGGATATTAGGACCCAATAGCAGTCAGCTCCAGATGGTAGTAATGAACTGAAATGAGTGAGATAAATAAAACAATAATAAATGAAATGCAAATAAACTACAGATAAAGAATAAAGTGAGACTTTGTGTGTGTCAGCGTAACTGCCGAATCTGTGAGCAGGCGCGCACACACAAAGCTCACGACCGCACCTACGGGGGCAGCGAAAGGCGGGGTAAAGCCACCTGCCGAAGGTGCAAAGCGCGGCAGCTTATTATACACACTGACGCGCTTCGACCAATGAAGCCTGCCCGTAAATCTGAGCAGCGTTCAGCGCAGGAAGCGGGAAGTGTTTTAAATACACTGACGTGGTTAACGGAAGAAATCTGCTTCTTAAAGCAAAGCAGAGCGCAGCAATGCACTGACGTGTTTAACAAATGAAATCTGCCTATTAAAGTGAGGCAGAGCACAGCGCACAAAGCGCGAAGTGTTTTAAATACACTGACGTGATTCGTTGAGGGGGTCTCTGCATGGAACGAGGCAGAGATCAGCGCTTGAGGCGCCTGGGAATAGAAGCGCAAAATATTAATGAAACGAAATGGTAACTAATACAATAATCGGGGAAAGAAAATACAGTACGGCGCCTGATAGCGCTGGGAGAGAGAGTAGGAAGCCAACAAGCCGAGAGCGCTCAGTGTAACGAACTGAGCACCATGCAATCGACGAACGAGCTCTCTCTAGGAATCGCTCTCTACACAGAATCAGGGCTGCAGGGGAACGCAGCCGCGCAGCCTGAGCGTGAGAGCGGTGACGCGCTGTGTGGGCTTCAGAGACCGATTTCAACTTCTGAAGCAATGCGATGCGTTTCACGGTACTGTGTGTGTGACACAGCATGAAACGGACAGCCAGAGCCCGGACGAAAGCGGATCCGAGCCTACCGCTCGGATCCGAGGCTGCAAAGCCCAAAGTGAGGCAGTAGAGGTGAGGGACATGCGGGGGCGCGCAACGCCGGGGCGAGCGCACCTCAAAACGCCGAAGCGGAACCGCGACTGGACAAAAAGCGCAATTACAGGCCGGTTCTGACCCTACGCTAAATCTACGCCCTGGATTACCTCCGAATCTCCAGATTCGTACTCCGGCTGAGCCCCTAAAGCGGGCCCAGTCTACCAAAGTCCCTAACACCAAGCGTACCGAAGCGACAGCGCGAATGAGACCCCCGAAAGTCTCCCAAACACAAAAAACCGTACGTCCCCAAGCACAGCAAAAACCCTGATATAGACGCAATGGGAATCAGTAGGATGGAAGGCGATGGTGCGACGCCTGTCAGTGCCAAACAAAGCTCTTAAATAGAGCCACTGACAGGTGTGTGCAATCGTGCCGTAATCAAGTGACACTGGCACGCTCGCACGGTCTGAGGATCCCGAGCCAAAGCTGAACCAATACTGGCCTCTACTGTCAGCTTGGCGGAATCCCCAGACTGCTGGGAAGGCAGTAGACCGCACGGGTGATAACAGTGGCCACTAGCGGCCACTGTGCACCACGTAACACTTCCGGCCCTAAAAAGAGCCCTGTATCCTTTCGTGGGCTTATGAATCATCGCAACTTAGAAAACACTCGCTCAGCTAGGTACCTGAATCCCAGTCAGGCACAGTGGACTCTGGTTCAACTTCACCTCTGCCTATTATCTGGGGTCCAGGAATACTAAGGCTGATGCATTATCACGATTATGTTAAACTGAGCTGATAAGAGAGAGAGGGAGAGCATAATCGATCAGACTTGAGTATTGCACCCATTAAATGTGAAATCATGTAAGAGATTCAGAGGGAATGAGTTAATGAACCCTGTCTGCTGGAATGCCTGCCCCAGAAAGAATACATTCCTTCAGCCCGAAAGGAGTGGGTCCTGAGTATAATACAATGCACGCACAGTTCTGAGCACCCCAGCATAGAGCACACTGGGGAGTTAGTCAGGAACAATTGTATATCAATTGTACACTATACTGGCCTATGTGAGTCAGAAAAACCTTATGCAGTTGTGGAAAACTATCTGCTAAATGGCAATGCAGAACACAAAAGGACCAAGACGTACTAGAGTACTACAGACTATTGTGACTCAGACTAGGAACAAAACATAGAATTAAGAACTTACACAAATGAGCATGATGGATCTGCTTCCTAAAACTCTCGTATAGGGTCACCAATGCAAATAAAATGTCAAACACTTACTTATTTACTCATTTTCTATACCTACCGACGCCATATCCACTGCACTTCACCTGACTTACGTCAGGATGCTGTTCATAGACTTTAGCTCAGCATTCAACACCATCATTCCTCATCATCTAATTGGAAAGCTGAGCACGCTGGGCCTGAACACCTCTTTCTGCAACTGGATCCTGGACTTCTTGACTGAGAGACCTCAGTCTGTCCCGATCGGTAAGAACACCTCCAGCACCATCACGCTGAGCATCGGCGCTCCCCAAGGCTGTGCTCAGTCCACTGCTGTTTACTCTGCTTACGCACGACTGTACAGCAATGCACAGCTCGAATTCCATTGTTAAGTTTGCAGATGACACAACTGTGGTGGGACTCATCAGCAACAACGATGAGTCAGCGTACAGAGAGGATGTACAACATCTAACGGACTGGTGCCAAGTCAACAACCTGTCTCTGAACGTGGATAAAACCAAAGAGATGGTCACTGACTTTAGAAAGTCCCTAAGGGACCACTCCCCACTGCACATCGACGGCTCATCTGTTGAGATCGTCAACAGCACCAAATTTCTTGGTGTTCATCTGGAGGAGAATCTCACCTGGACCCTCAACACCAGTTCCATCACCAAGAAAGCCCAGCAGCGTCTCTACTTTTTGAGAAGACTGAGGAAAGCTCATTTGCCACCCCCCATTCTCACCACGTTCTACAGAGGAACAATCGAGAGCATCCTGAGCGGCTGCATAACTGTCTGGTTCGGAAATTGTACTGCGTCGGACCGCAGGACTCTCCAGCGAGTAGTGAGGACAGCTAAAAAGATCATCGGGGTCGCTCTTCCATCTCTCACAGACATCTCTCAGCATTGTGGATGATCCAACCCATCCATCACATGGACTTTTTACTCTGCTCCCGTCTGGGAGATGATACCGCAGCATCCGGACTAACACAAGCAGACTGTGTAACAGTTTTATTCCTCATGCAATTAGACTCCTTAATTCTGTAAAATAACAATTTCCTCTGGAAATTTTCTGCCGTCACACATTATAAAACGGTATTGACTGTGTAACATGCATTTCTGCACTCTCACTTGTCTTTTTGCACCTTATTTACTTTTTAGGCACCTTATTTGCATTGCCAATTTTACGCTGCTAAGGTACACGTCACTACCTCACAAACCATTGTACCATCTATTCACCAACATGTACTAACACTTGTCTTTAGTCCTGTCTTCTAATTACTTGTTTAGATTAGTGATACTTAGGATTATATTTTGTGGTTATTTATTATAGGATTTTTTGTATTTATTGTTGTATTGCACTGTTTTGTACTGTCTTGCACTTTTTGTACCGTGTTACACCGTGATCCTAGAGGAACGCTGTCTCGTTTCAATATGTACTTGTACGTAGCTGAAATGACGATAAAACCTCTCTGACTCTCTGACTCTGACTACTTAATCCAATTCAGGGTCATGAGAGGCTGGGGTATAACCAGCAGCACAAGGCACAAGGCAGGGACCAACAATAGTCAGAGTGCCAGTCCATTGCAGAAAATGTCAAGAAGAAGTCTGTCATTGCAATATAATAATAATAATAATAATAATAGTAAGAATAATAATAATAATAATTATTATTATTATAATAATAGCAATGCCTTTTTGTGCTATCCAATGGTTTTTGAACATTAATAGTGTTACTTAGGTAGGTGTCAGTGATTTTAATGGCAAGACATTTTTTTCTTAATCAGTATGGGAACTTTTAATTCAGCAGTTATGTGTATTTAATACAAGTAACAAACACAACCTATAAGCTACATGCTAGTTATTCAATCAACTTCACTGTCGCCTCCCAGTTCCGAGATCCCCAGTTCAATCCCGACTCTGTTTGGAGTCTGCATGTCCTCCCCATGTCTGTCCCCATTCCTCCCTCTTTCCAAAGGCATGCGTGTTATGTTAATTGGTGTTGCTAAAGTGCCATTAGTGTGTGAATGTGTATATGAATGTGTGAGTGTATATGCCCTATGATGGGTTGGAGAAAGACCTGCTGACCTACTCTGTAAAAACCATCACAGTGAAACTCTGTGGATCAGTATAAGACTGGACTACGGAGTATCCAAGGGGCAGATGCAACTAAATAGATAGAATGAACAAATTACTACTAAGCTGCAGTCATAAAATAAAGGGTAAAACCAGTCAACCACTTCCATACTTAATGAATGCAGAATAAGAAAAAATACTTTTTGAATCAGTAATAACTGAGGGATGTAGACAATAATTCGATTCGATATACTAATTGGAAAAAAAAACCATCACAAAATATTCAAGCGCAAGTTCTTACAGTTCTACAATGACATTAGAAATTATAATATTTCTCTCTGTCAGCATTGTTCCTAAAAGGCTCTTGGAATTGGTTTCCTTTAAACTGCAACTGACTATGAGAACTTATTGAGCCTTACAAATGATTGTATAGGCCTACATTTTTTTAGATTTTCAGACTATGCCTAGAACTTTGTATACAGGTATATAGGACAAGTTAAATACTTTGTAAAGCATTGTTTCTATGAAAATGAATGGTGATTACTTTAACATAATTTCTAATTCAAACAGTACTATACTTTTGAAACTAAGATCAAGACTGAAACACAAGCTAAATACGATGCTACAGTCCTCGAAATATATATGTGTGGGGATTGGTTCCAAAATCCACAGATGCTCAATTCTCATATATAAAATGGTGTAGTATTTGCATATATACCTACACTTATCCTCCTAAATACTTTAAATAATCTCTAGATTACTTAATACAATACCTAATACCTAATAAAATGTATATGTGGCTGGCATGGCTTGGTGGATAGCACCACCACCTCACAGCAAGAAGTTCCTGGGTTCAATCCCAGGGTGGAGTGGCCTGGGTCCTTTCTATGTGGAGTCTGCAAGTCTTCCCTGTGTCTGCATGGGTTTACTTCGGGTACTCCCATGCTCCAAAGGAATGCATGTTAGGTTAACTAATTACGCCAACTGATCCTAATAAATGAATAAAATAAACAAACAATGTAAATGCACATAGTAGTTACACTGTATTGTTTAAGAAATAATGACAATAAAATAATGTCTGTACATGAGAATGAATGAGATGGGAGGTGAACAATGCTCAAACAATTGCTTGCTGAAGAGAGACTGAGGATTTGGGATATTGCAGGAAACTATAACAGGATAGGCCTACACATCATTCATGTGGAATCAATTCAAATTTTGTGGATATGAGAGTTCCACAAAATTTGTATTGATTCCACATGAATAGGACTGAGACTGCCTAGGTAACACTGCTGTTGGTATGTTACTAGCAACCTGTGCCATGGATGTTACTTTTGTTGTTGTGCTATCAACTATATGTATGGCCACAAACTTTTAGTTGTATAGTGTAGTCATGTGGAATCAATTCTAATATTGTGGAGATGAGAGTTCCCCATGACTACTTTTGCTAGTAATATACCAACAGCAGTGTTACCTAGGCAGTGTCAGTCCTATCTTCCAAAACAAATCTAACTTGCCCTCTTCTGTCTCTTTGATGGGATACTGACCTTGAGGCCACTTTAAGGTCATTTAAAAGTATTTCAAGAGCACCCCTGGCTGGGAATAAATCCATAGTCAGGATAATTTCCAGTCACAAAGTCACAGTGAAAGAAGTAGGCCAGAACAGTCTGGTACTGCATATTGCTAAAAGATTCAGTGGCAGTACGCCATACTGGCAAGACGGACAGCAGCTGCCACATTCAAAACCAGTCACGGTTAGATTTTCAGCAAGAAATCACATCTACCAATGTCATCTCCTTATCAGTTGCTAAGTTGTTCTGAATTGCTTCTGAACCATCCTTGCTGTGTTTTGATCCATGCAGGATGGAACCCAGCTGCAGTTCATTACTGCAAGTTAATTCTAGCACCAGGCAGATGTTTGTTGCAAAATCTCCCAAATAAAATGTGTAGTAGAATAAGTTGTGATTTTTCATGATATTCTGATTTATTCCAACAACTAGGAAGTGAGATACCTTTTATGAACTGAGCAAACCAGACACTACAAGCATGCAGCAGTGATAAACAACACAGCAGCTCAAGCAGGGTAAGCATCCAGGTTTATGGAAACAATCCCAACAGTTGGCCCAAAAAAAAGCCCAAAACAGGACACCTAGTAGAGAGAGTGACCACTTAATCAGCTAAAATGAATTGAAATAATAATAATAATAATAATAATAATAATAATAATAATAATGTATTTTTTATTTTAACTTTAAATGTTGAACACAACCAACTTTGCAAGAATATTCGATTGAGAGAGAGAGAGAGACAGAATCAAGAAGCAAGCCCATATAAGCAACTACATTTTAGAAACCAAGCCCTCTGTTATGTATTAACCTACAATGTGCACACAATAACAACAAACCCAACACCATACACTCCCAAAAATATGCTGAAAGCTATATACGGCAATCATCTAAAATAAAAGGGCAAAAATTATGCTCAGGGTTGTGACAGGCAAAATAACAAATGATGAACCAGGCAGCAAACAAATTAATGTGAACAGGAAGAAAGTGAACAAAGTTCACCTCTCTCTTCATGTCAACCAAAATATGGTTGCAGAAATAGGGATGTCAGTGACCTCCATTTAGCTGGCACCAGTTCATGTGAGACACACACAGAAGAAACATAACAACACAAGTGATCTGCAGTACTGGTTTTAACAATTCACAAAAGGTAATCCAAACTGTACATTACCACCTCTGCTCCGCCCTGCACACCGGAATCGCATTGCCACTCATCATCCTTCTCCATAAAACGGCAGTTCAAGCAGTCGTGGATCGCCAGGTATCAATATGGTTCTATGCTTCTCGATTTTTATGACCTTAGTTTATCACGTATTTTATCACGTATTTCTCGCTGCCGAGTTTCCGCTAGCGTTAGCCTAGCCCCTTGTCTCTTGGTATCTCTGGCTTAGCCTAGCTTAGCCTGCTAGCGCTAGCTTAACCGCTAATGCTAGTTAGCAGTGTGTGTTTTACTTTTCTACGGTTCTGGTGACACCCTAGCTTCACTAATGCAATTTTTGTTCTAGTTTCTTGCACCCGGCATTTTATCCCCGTTTTTGGCTCCCACTCCAGGTTTTGGTTTGTTGCTTATTTTTTGTTTCTCCCCTCAGTTCCTGCCGAGTCTTCCTCCCTGCGAATCCGACCTCCATTGTTCCTACCCCGCTGTCTGTCTCGTCACCCGAACATCGCTGTGAACACTGGACTCTCTCTTGTGGGAGAAGGTTTGCAATGCACCGCCGCCGCTCGTGTCACCCGTTTCCATCCTGTTCTTGCCATGCATCACCGCTGCTTGTGTCATCCGTTTCCATCCTGTTCAGCGCCAGTGTTCTAGGACTCCCACATACTGCTCGTATTGTTGGTTTTGGTTATATTTTTTCATCAGTTTGGCACTACGTTGTTCAGTTACCCGTTCTGTTTAATAAATCCTTTTAATAAACCCTTTACGTAACCTCATGTCATCTGCTTGAGACTTGCATCTTGGGTTCCAACGCCTTGTGTGTTTGAAAATTCCTATTTTCAATGTAACAGAACAATCTGGCCATTATGGAACCCGCAGATTCCAAGTCAGACGACCCCATGGCCATCGGTATGCTGGTTCAGCGGCAAGAAGCCTGGCTGACCCAGCATGACCAGCTATTATGCTCTCTCGCCGAGTTGAATTGCCTATTGACCGCGCAAGACCGCTTTAACTAGTAAGATTAACCGTTTCTTGTCTGTTTCCTCCCAGGGCTCTGTCCTCTCTGCCACGAGCCAGACCATTCTGCACCCCCTCTGGCTGCCCCCTCGGGGTCCTCGTCCTCTGTCCTCGCCGCATCGGAACTGCCGGCGCTTTCCCGGAGTATGGAACCTCCCCTCATGCACCCTGAACCCTACGACAGGGAACTCGATCGCTGCCGGCTCTTCCTCCTGCAGTGCGATGTGATTTTCCGGTTACGGGCCACAGCCTTTGCTACCGATGATGCCAAGGTCGGTTACCTCGTGGGCTTTTTGCGGAGCAGGGCTCTGAGGTGGGCTGAGACCATGCTCTCCTACAGATGCCTCGAGGAGGTCTCGTACATCAACTTCCTTCATCAGTTCCGGTAGGTTTTTGACCACCCGAGCCATGGAGAAGTGGCGTCGAGCCGACTCGACAGCCTTCGGCAGGGTTCCTGGTCAGTCACGGACTATGCCATGGAATTCCGATCGCTGGCTGCAGATGCCCATTGGAATGACCCAGCCTTGCGGGAGGCTTTTCGTTCCGGGTTGTCTGAGCAACTGAAGGATGAGCTCGCTGCTCATGACAATCCCCCCAATATGGACGCTCTGGTGGCATTGGCTCTTCGCTTCCACGAGCATTGCAGGGAAAGGTCCCAGGGCTGGGTCCAGGTGTCCCCATCTTTGCGGACCACGTCCACTGCGCCGCTCGAGTCGTCACCCCCTCCGTCACCTGTGGTTGCATCGGAAGAACCTGAACCCATGCAACTGAGCCGCACCAAACTCACCCCCCAGGAACGTGCTCACCGAAGAGAGAGGGGGTTGTGTTACTACTGCGGGGCTGCCGGCCACATGCTCACCTCCTGCCTCGTCTGCCCAAAAAGGGTTGCTCGCCAGTGAATCTGGGGCTCCTGATGAGCACCTCCCCTAGTCCCCCAGCGCCACCTCGACCATCTTCCCTACTTCCTGCTACCTTGCATCTCGTCAGGACCACTCATTCCCTGGAGGTCTTGTTTGACTCAGGGGCGGAGGGCAACATCATGGATAGCAGCCTCGCCACACGACTCGGAGCACCACTGGAAGTCCTCAAGACCCCGAGGCCGGCCTACGCTCTGGATGGCAAGCTCTTGGCTGAGATCACTCATCAGACCCCTCCTCTGCTACTGGTGCTGTCTGGTAACCATCATGAGACATGAGAACATCACCTTCTCTATTGTCCAGGTCCCCAAGACACCTGTGGTCCTCGGGTTCCCTTGGCTCAAGCTCCACAACCCCACCATCGACTGGAGCCAGGGGAGGATCCTGGGCTGAAGCGAAGCTTGCCACCAGAGCTGCCTCCTGTCAGCCATCTCACCTACCAAGAGCTCTCTGTGCACTTCTCAGCCTTCTGAGGACATTGACCTCTCCCTGGTGCCTCAGGTCTACCATAATCTGCGAAGGGTGTTCGACCGGGACAAAGCATTGAGCCTGCCACCTCACAGGCCCTATGACCGCTCCATTAAGCTCCTGCCCGATGCCCCTCTCCCCACCAGCCGCCTGTATTATCTGTCTCGCACGGAGAGGGAAGCCATGGAGCAATACATCACGGAGTCACTTGCGGCGGGGCTCATCCGACCATCCTCCTCTCCCCTCGGGGTCGTTTTTTTTTTGTTGGTAAGAAAGACGAATCCCTCAGGCCCTGTATAGATTTCTGTGGGCTCAACGGCATAACCAGACGGCCAGACGAACTAGGTATCCTCTCCCCCTTTTGTCGTCGGGTTTCGACCTACTCCAAGGTGCCACCATCTTCTCGAAGCTCAACCTGCGAAACGCTTACCACCTTGTAGTGGGGATGAGTGGAAGACCGGGTTCAACACTCTTCTGGGACATTTTGAATACCTAGTTATGCCTTTTGGGTTAACCAATGCTTCTGCTGTATTCCAGGCATTCATGAATGACGTTTTACGTGATTTCCTTAACCGTTTTGTTTTTGTCTACTTAGATGACATCCTGGTTTTTTCCTCGTCCAAGGAGGAGCACGTGAGACACGTCCGTCTGGTCCTCACCCACCTGCTACAGAACAGGCTTTTTGTCAAGGCCGAGAAGTGTCTGTTTCATGCCACGTCAGTGCCATTCCTGGGATTCATCATCCAGAGGGGGTGCATCAAGGCGGACCCAGCCAAAATCCAGGCAGTTTCAGAGTGGCCTGTACTGTCCGTTCGGAAGGAGCTGCAGCGATTCTTGGGTTTCGCAAACTTCTACCGTAAGTTCATTTGCAATTACAGCAAGGTAGCGGCCCTGCTGACCAGACTTACTTCCACCAAGCAGCCTTTTCTCTGGACTCCGGAGGCCGAAGCAGCCTTCTCAAAACTCAAAAAATTGTTTACGTCAGCACCGGTTTTGGCTCAACCAGACCCCTGCAAACAGTTTATTGTGGAGGTGGACGCTTCAGACTTGGGGGCAGGCGCGGTCCTGTCCCAGTGTGGTCCAGTCCTGATAATAAGCTCCATCCCTGTGCCTTCTTTTCCAGACGCTTTTCGCCGGTCGAGACCAACTATGATGTGGGCAACCGGGAGCTTCTCGCAGTCAAGCTGGCGTTGGAAGAGTGGAGACACTGACTAGAGGGGGCTGAACAGCTGTTCCTGGTATGGACTGACCACAAGAACCTGGCGTACATCCAGGCGGCCAAGAGACTGAACTCATGCCAGGCCAGGTAGGCACTATTTTTTGCTAGGTTTAACTTTACTATTACCTATCGCCCTGGGTCCAGGAACGTAAAGCCGGACACCCTCTCACGCCAGTTCTCCTTGGAGGCACCTGAGGATTCCCCGGCCCATCTCACGTGGGAGATAGAAGTAGATAGAAGTAGCTTCCTGGTATCAGTATGGTTCTATGCTTCTCTGTTTTTATGACCTTAAAGCTCCTTGCCAAGTTTATCACGTATTTCTCGCTGCCGAGTTTTCGCTAGCATTAGCCTAGCCCCTTGTCTCTCGGTATCTCCGGCTTAGCCTAGCTTAGCCCGCTAGTGCTAGTGTAGCTGCTAACACTAGTTAGCAGTTTGTGTTTTACTTTTCTACGGCCCTGGTGGCACCCTAGCTTCACTAGTGCAATTTTTGTTCTAGTTTCTTGCACCCTGCATATCATCCTTGTTTTTGGCTCCCACTCCACGTTTTGGTTCATTGCTTATTTTGTCTCTTCTCTCAGTTCCTGCCGGTTCTTCCTCCCTGCGTATCCGACCTCCATTGCTCCTGCCCCACTGTCTGTCTCGTCACCCGAGCATCCCTGTGGACACTGGACCCTCTCTCATGGGAGAAGGATTGCCACGCACCGGCGCCACTCGTCTCACCCGTTTCCATCCTGTTCAGCGCCAATGTTCTTGGATTCCCACATACTGCTTGTATCGTTGGTTTTGGTTATATTATTTCATCAGTTTGGCACTACGTTGTTCAGTTACCCATTCTGTTTAGTAAATCCTTTTTTTTTGTTACCTAACCTGTGTGTTTGAAAATTCCTATTTTCAATGTAACAGTTATACTCTTTTGACTAAAATGTAGTTTAGTTTTAGTCATAATTTAGTCATCTGAATTGTTTTTAGTTTAGTTTGAAATGTAAACATTGCAATACGTAAATTCTTTTTAACATTTCCCGTTTAAGATGAAACATCTACATGCATGCATTGATAATAAAAGTATACATTAAAGTGGTTATTACTCAATTTCCACCATAGATCTGCTTCACACTCGGTGTGGACATTCAGCAGATATTGTAGAATATAATCAAGTTGGAATGAATGATGTATTATAAGCTTTATTAAACTTAAGATCAGAAAATTGACTATATGCACTATATGCACTATACGCACTATATGCATTTATTCATAATTACAGTATAAAATGGAGTTATGTTAACCGAATACTTCTTAAATATATTATGAACAATTTTCTGACAAAGTTAAAATACATCCACGTCACGAACTGAAAACAAATTTTAATCGTTATTTGCCATTTTGGTGCGGACAGCTTGACCGCAGTTTCAGGTCGACATTCCTGCACATGTCGTTTAAACTTGTTGTATTTTTAGATAGTTGCCCCACACAGTTTACAAAGAGTCTTGTTTTCCTTGATATCAAATGAGAAATGTGCCCATACATTGACTATCCTCTTTCTCTCAGGTGTTGACATTGTCGAGCTAGTACGATCTTCCCGGGGTCAGATCAAACGTCTGCATCATATCACATTACTGATTGGATCGCTACACAACTCATCCCGCTTTTCCACATATACTCAAGTTAAGATTGGCTCTTTTCCTAACTTCAGATCTGATTGGATTTGTTGACAAAAGTGTCGATTCATTTCAACCTAGTTTTTGTCATTTTTCATTCATTTCAGTTTAGTCATCGTCACAAAAAAAGTGTCGTTGACGAAAACTATGATTAAAATCATTCATCAACAAAAGTAACACATGTAATAACACAGACCACTTATTACAAGTGGTGTATACATACTTGTGGTCATAAGAGTGTATGTTTGTCCAAAATCTTTGACATTTGTTGACATTTAACTAGTCAAACTATGTACAGTAATACACAAGTAAATGGAAATTTCTCTTAAGGACAATAAAACATAATAAGACTGTATGTGTGTGCTTTATTATGTAGGTTTGGAATAAGTTTCTTTCATCCTTTATTTCAATGCAATTCTTTTGAGATGAGATAACCTGTCATTTAATTTTTTATGGAATGAATAACTTCTTCCTACTGTGTCCGCAAAATGGATGATTAATTCTCATTCATTCTTTTGGCTCCGCCCTGCCAGTAAATTATAATGCCTTAGAATGATAGTAGTAGCTTTGCTGAAGCCAGTCCCAGCTCTGAGATTAATGACAACGGAGTCACTCCAAAAGTCAATTGGCTTTTGTTAACCTTTGTTGAAAACAGTATATGGAATATATACTGTAGAGATTGCTATAGTGTATGCTGAAAGGATGATTTATGACTCTAACATTCAGAAGTTTACAAAATAATGGTTAATAAAAAAACTGAATTAAAATCATTTAAAATGTCGATTAGACAATGATAATGGGGTAAATGACTTTTACTGATACAAATGATAGGTTTAAAAGTAATGAATAATGCTGGCCTTTCAGGGATGTATTAAAAATAAATTTTAAACCTTATAGCTTCATCTAATATCAAACATAAGCAACCTAAATTTGTTAGACACCTACTAGCACTTTGATTATAAATCCATGGTTAGATGAGACACAGTAGAACTGTTGGTAATAAACACTTAATGTGAGTTTTAAAAATAAGACTGGTTACAGAGAAACAAAATCCCCATCAATATGTAACATGTAGGATCTGTGATGTGAAAAACCTGGAAACCTTATTGGGATTCATGGCATCATGGCCTTTATGAAGTACGTGTATATTTTAATGGACATATCTACTTCATGGAGTCTATGATGCCATGTATACCAACATTATGTCACGCTTTAGGCAAGGGAGGACACGGGAGGCGGACGTAAGTGCAAGTGACCAATGTTTATTTATTTGGAGTGAACATCGTGAAACATACAAACAAACAAGACCTCTTCCGGGGCGGGCGCTCTCCGGACCTCTTCCGGGGCGGGCGCTCTCCGGACCGGCTCTGGAAGGGCCTCGCTGGAGCTGACGGCCTCTGGAAGGGCCTCGCTGGAGCTGACGGCCTCTGGAAGGGCCTCGCTGGAGCTGACGGCCTCTGGAAGGGCCTCGCTGGAGCTGACGGCCTCTGGAAGGGCCTCGCTGGAGCTGACGGCACCTCTGGAAGTGAGAGTGGTGAGATGGGCCATGATCCAGCTGTCGTGTGTCCCTGAGTCCACAGCTCCCAGCACAGCCCGTCAGTCCAGAATCAGTCTCTCCAGCCCAGGGTCCTCAGCAATAGACACCACAAACCCCATCGCCTCTCTGGCGAAACACACAGATTCCAAAACCCTCTGCAGTATCTCACTGGCTCGCTCTATGGCCAGGTGAGTAGGGGTCAGAAGCGAATATGGGGGTGTGGGCAAGAGGGTGGGGCAGGAGAGTACTGAATCCTGCTTGCCCCGGGGGATTCTCGAACAGCTGGCGAGAGGAGGATCCAGCATGTGGCTGACTAGCTGTGACCGGGGCTGATGCAATCCAGCTTCATTTTGGAATAAAGTGCTGTGTACTGATGAAACTAAAATTGAGTTATTTGGACATAACAAGGAGCGGAAAAGGAACACAGCATCCCAAGACAAACACTTGCTACCCACAGTAAAATTTGGTGGCGGTTCCATAATGCCCGCGGGACTGTGTGGCCAGTGCAGGTACTAGGAATCTTGTTAAAATTGAGGGTCGCATGGATTCCAGTTAATATCTCCAGATTCTTAAGAACAATGTTCAAGAATCAGTGACAAAGTTGCACCGAGGCCAACGACCCCAAACCCTGCTCATAATCTACTAAGGCATTCATGCAGAGGAACCAGTACAACGTTCTGGAATGGCCATCTCAGTCCCCAGACATGAATATTACTGAAAATGTGGGCTGTCCATGCTTGGAAACCATCAAAGATGACTGAACTGGAGATGTTTCTAAAGAAGAATGGTCCAAAGCACCTTCAACCAGAATCCAGACTGGAAGCTGTAGGAAGCGTTTAGCGGCTGTTATTTCTACAAAATGAGGATCTACTAAATATTGATGTAATTTTTCTGCTGGGGTGCCCAAATTTATGCACCTGCCTAATTTTGTTTGAATAATTACTGCACACTTTCTGTAAATCCATAAACTTCATTTCACTTCTCAAATATCACTGTGTTCATCTGCTATATGATATATTTAACTCAAGTTGCTGATCTCAACAACCAATGATTTATAAACTAAAATCATGAAAATTATCAGGGGTGCCCAAACTTTTTCATACGACTGTAGCAGTCATCATTCAGTGGAAAGGTGAGTCTTTTAAAAAAATTCATGAAAAAAATTTATTAGCTTTTGGACCACTGAAAAGCAAGTAACGACATTTGTGAAATTGACCAGATCAAAATTCAATCAATCTTATATTTTACATCAGAGCACACGTTACATCTAAATACTTATCTCCTCATTAGACACTCCTTTAAGTCAATAAATTTTCAGCCATTGTTAATCTGATTTCCCTGCTTCATTGCTATTCAAACATCTCTACCTAGCTATATTTATTTACTTTTACATTTACAGCATTTAGCAGACGCCCTTATCCAGAGCGACTTACAATTGATACAATCTTACAATCCAAGCAATTGTGGGTTAAAGGTCTTGCTCAAGGACCCAACAGTGGCAGCTTGGCGGAGGCGGGATTTGATCCCTGGACCTTCTGGTCCATATCCAGTACTTTGCAAATTTCTTAAGATTTCTCTAAGATATAGTGTATTATATAATGTAGTGTTTTATTTAATCAGGCATACCACAAAGACAAAAAATTGAGGATTTTTATTTGAAACTCTAGGAACTTTGAAATTATCATGCCACTGACAATATCACCATCCTCATCAAGCTGCCCAGACTGTCATAAACATTTACAGAAAATAGTTGTGTGTATAATTTTTATACTATATTCTATAAAGGAGAATGAATCATATCTAGACTTGCTAGTATTTCTGTCCACACAAGGGGCTGATAACCCAACTGTAGCTGAAGATACAGTACCATGGAATTAACTCATGGAATCATAGATTACCCACTGGGACAGACAAGGTGGTAAGCCAAAGTCAATACTAGCATGTACACCTGGCATTCCTGCTGATATTTGGACAGTGTTTTGGAGAAAGAAAAGCAAGAAAAATGCAACCAGAAGCCTTCACCACCTTCCCTGAAACAAAAGTGTTGAACCTGAGAACAGGTCCAGTGTGCTATCTTTGCCGAGTTGCAGTTATTGAGACACAAGAAAGTCACACCAGATTCTGAAAGCAAAGGTTCACACACTTTTGCCACTCACAAATATGAAATACTGGATACTTTTCCTCAATAAATAAATGACCAAGTATATAACATTTGTTATATACCCATGTTTAATAGGGGTGTATTAAGTTTTAGGATGTTTTTGGTCATATTTATGATGAAATATAGAACATTCTAAAGCATTCACAAACTTTCTAGCACTGCTGTACTTATTGAAGTATCTGAAATCTGAGATGTTTTAATGTCTGATAACTTTTGGACTTTCTTTTTTATGTCTGTATATAATAGCAGTAAAATGAGTAAGAAGGTTATCACCAATCGCTATTTTACTGACGACTCTGTGGCAGCTTTCTCAGATATCATTTCTTCCTTTCCTCCCCTTACAGATTCACTTGTGATATCCAAACAGACCCCTTTTATCAAGACTAAATGATTGCATTGATGCAGTCTCCCCATTAAAAACCAAGGCTGTATCTGGGCATTTTAAGGCACAATAGAGGAAATCTGCTTCCATTGTACAGCTTAACAAAGACTTTAGAAAATCAGAGAGGAAATGGAGGCAAGCCAAGCTTACCATCTATGGGATTTACAAAAATTACCTGAAACTATTCAATATCCAAATTAAATTGGCTAGAACAGACTATTTCTCAAGCCTATCCGATAACTATAAAGATACTGTAATCCTCAATTATTTTTTAAAATGATTGATAGATTAAAACAGCCATCCCATGCTTCATTAGAACTCTCAAATGAGAATTTACAGACCTTTATAATCAAAATAATCAATTTACAGACTTTTTCCATATACATTTTTCTACAAGAGAATGAATAGCAATTAATGGCCAATTATCAATAAATCTCCCATGTAATCCTGAGATGAGCAGTTCTATGTCAGTGTTTCAACAATTAACCATGAAACACTAAAATTATTTCATCACTCACCTTTGCCAGTTGCCCTCTCGATTAAACCAAATTTTAAAAAAAGGTATTTGACATACTTTCAAATGGCATCCTTAATATCGTTAATCAATATCTAGATGAAGGAATTTATACACAAAACTTTAAAACATCAGTCATAAAATCTTGATGCATACATTCTCAGTAATCATAGATCAATTTCAAACATTACTTTTTGGCAAAATCACTGAGAAGTTGGTGTCTGTTCAGCTTAATGACTATCTTAACTCCAGCAGTTCTCTCAGAAGCTGATAGTGAGAGACTCATACATGCTTTTGTATTATTATAATAGTCTTCTGTATGGTTTATCGAAGAGTTATCATTCATTTACAGAAAGTGCATAATGCTGCAGAAATTTCTTGATTTTGAGGACATTTTTTTCTCAATCAGGGAAACCAATTTCTAATTCTTGAAGCAAGTATTCATGTAAGATATCCATCAAAACTCTGTGGATGTGGGGGTAGGTGTGTCATTACCAGATTGGGAAGAAGTGCACAAGTTCTTTACTTAAATAAAAGTACTAATCTGTTAAAAAATACTCACTTGTATGACTTATACTTGTGTGACTTATACTCACCAAGTATGACTTATATATTTAATGAAGTAGAAGTATAAAATATACATGCTACTAAATGTACTTAAAGTAAAAACGTAAATACTTGAAAAGCCTTTTTAACTCAATTTATAAAACAGGATGTCTTTTATTGAGAGTTTGAAGGTACACATTCATGACACAGAGTGCATAAGGGTACTATTACATGAATAAATTGCAAAAATCATTCAAATACAGAATCAAAAAATTTTCAACAACATGAACCAATATATATGGAATACTAATTCTCCTCCCAGCACCATCCTAGCCAAGATATCATTTAGGATTTCTCGCCTCACGGGCAAAGCCCTGGAATGGGCTACTGCCATATGACCAAAGGCACAGTTGGGGTCCTACGCCCAGTTTCAGGAGGATTTTAGATCAGTTTTTTTTACCACCCCAACGAGGGTCGATCCCAGGGTGAGCTTGTAATGAAACTCCATTAGGGTAACCAGTCAGTGGCAACTTACACCTTGGAGTTTCACACACTAGCGGCTGGTAGTGGGCGGAACAAACCAGCACTGCTCATGCCATTCCACACAGAAGTACTGACGGAGCTCACGTGCAGGGAGGAAGGTTTGTCTTTGGAGAGATGCATCAATATGGCCATCAACGTGGACAAACTTCGGCAAAACTGTCCCTCAAAAGCTAGATCTTCTTGTCCCGGCAGCCACGACCGGGATGCTCATCCCAACCCCATTCCAGCGCATGAAGCCCTATTGTGGGGTTTGTTGATAAACCTTTTCGTCTGCCAGTAACGATCCATTGCACTAATGGTAACTATGTGTTCCCAGCACTGATCGACTTTGGAGCTGAGAGGAGCTTCATGGACATAGAACTAGTCCAAAGGCTGAATATTCCTGTCACATGCCTTTCCAAGGAACTCCAGTTAACAGCAGTTGATGGAGACCCAGTAGGAGTGGGCATGGGATCGGCCATTATGGGCCCCCTCAGTATGTCGACCAGTGCCCTACACAAGGAGAGGACCCAATTCTTCATCATTGAGTCCCTGGGAAATCCTCTGAACCTAGGACTTCCACGGCTACGCAAGCACAACCCCACTATCTGCTGGCAGACTAAATAATCCACTGGTCCTCCCAATGTCTGGATCACTGCCTCTCCTACCCCAACCTAACCATCACCTCCACTACCACAGAGTCCCCGAACTCCCACAAAGCAGTTCTGATCCCGGGAGAGTACTCGGACCTCAAGGAGGTGTTCAGTCAGAAGAAAGCCACAACCTTGCCTCCTCATTGTAGTTACGATTGGGCCATCGAGCTCAAGGAGGGAGCGACCCTCCCCAGGTCAAGGGTTGATCCACTCACACAGGAGGAGGAAAGGGTTATGGAGGATTACATGCAAGAGGCACTGGCTCAAGGATTCATTTGTCTGTCCACAACTCACGCGGCCTCAAAATTCTTCTTTGTCAAGAAGAAGGATGGGGTCCTGAGATCCTGTATAGACTATAGAAGTCTCAACCAAGTAACTCTTGAGTACGGGTATCCTCTACCACTGATCCCTGTGGCTCTGGAACAACTCAAGGGTGCCACCATTTTCACGACGTTAGACCTATGCAGCGCCTATAACCTGGTGAGAATTCGGCCTGGGGATGATTGGAAAATGACAATTTTCACCACAAAGGCACATTATGTGCATCTGATTATGTCCTTTGGTCTGTCGAACGACTCTTCAATTTTCCAGGCACTAACTACATGATTAATTGTTTCAGGGACATGCTGGGCCAGTTTGTCGTGGCATATATTGATGATATCCTCATCTACTCCCCTGATCCCACGAACCCATGTTTGTCATGTCAGGGCAGTACTTTCATGTCTACTTGCCAACAACCTATAGCTGAAAGAGAAGAAGTATAAGTTCCACCAGTCCACCACTTTCCTTGGATACTTCATTAGGTGAGGGGGTGTCACGATGGATGACAAAGGTTGAGGCAATCCTAAATTGGCCTACGCCCACAACCATCAAGGGCCTGCAACACTTTCTGGGCTTCGTAAACTTTTACTATAGATTTCTTCATAACTATTGCAGCTTACCTTCGTAACTATTGCAGCTCAGTACCCGGTCCCTCACCTGGACCCCACAGGCCGAGGACGCATTCAGGATCCTCAAGACGGCCTTCACTTCCACACCCGTGTTGAGTCACCCCAACTCTTCCGAACCCTTCACTGTGGAGGTCGACGTGTCTGAGGTAGGTGTGGGTGCAGTACTGTCCCAACGTACAGGGGACCCAAGAAACTCCATCCCAAAGCCTTTTTCTTCCACAAGCTCACCCCACCGAAAGAAATTATGCCATTGGTGACAAAGAACTTGCCATGAAACTGGCTTTAGAGGAATGGCGCCACTGGTTTGAGGTGGCCCAACACCCATTCCAAGTACTTACAGACCATAAAAACCTGAAGTATCTCAAAATTGCCAAACAACGGAATCCACGACAGGCCTGCTGGCCCCTGTTCTTCTCCCGGTTGAAGTTTACTCTCACTCATCGGCCAGGAACATGCAATACCAAGGCTGATACCTTATCACTGTCCCCTGAAATAATTTTGGCTCCCATTTGCTGGAAAGTCACGGAGGACTTTTTCCCTTTGGGTGCCCCAGTAACTGCAAATATCTACCCATCTACTTCCAGGACCGCCTCATCACATGGGCCCATTCCACACTCACTTCTGGACATTCTGGAGAGACCCACACTCACAAGGACTCACCAGGACGTCCACCATTTTATCTCTTCCTGCACCATTTATGCTCAGTGCAAGGTACCAAAAACTCTGCCCGCTGGCAAAGTCATGCCCCTGCCTGTGCCCGAACGTCCATGGTCCCACATCGCCATTGACTTTGTCATGGACCTCTACAAATCCAACAATTACACCACCATCCTAACTGTGATAGACCTATTTTCATGAGGTGTAAGGTTCATCCTCTTTCAGTTCGCCCCCAACGCTTTCCAGACTGCTGAGGCACCTTTCCATCAGGTATTTTGTGTATATGGTATACCGGAGGACATTGTTTCCGGCCGCAGCCCACAGTTCGTCTCCCAGGTATGGAGGGCCTTTTTTGTGTCTCTGGGTGGTCAAGAGCTGAGAAAATTCCTGCGGTTATACTGCCACAAAAACCCTTCTGACTGGTCTGACTTTCTCACCTGGGCTGAGATAGCACAGAACTCTCTCATCAATTCGTCCACCAATTCGTCTCACGCCTTATCAAGTATGTCCTCCGCTATCAGCCACTAGTAGCCCGGTGGGCACCTTCACCCTTGGACATCCCAGCGATAGACAGCTGGTCCCAGCCCAGGACATCCTGTACCCAGGGCTCAAGCAGGACTACCATCAGTGCTGTCCAGACCATCCTGCTCCCCGTCCCAAACGACAACAACACACTACCCACACAACGTGCCCCAGATACCACCTGCCCCACCCAGACTCTTTGGAGAGGGGTACTGTCTTGCCCCGTGACTCCACTGTGACATTCACTCTTCTTACCCTTGAGGAAACCATTGAGGTGTCCTGCTGAAAAATGGCAGTTGGAAGTCCTGCCATGAGAGGCAACACATGTGGCCACAGGATGTCCTGCACATGTCGCTGATCTGTTAGTATCCCTCGTATCACTACTAGGAGTGACCAACTGTCATATGTGATGGCTCCTCAGATCATCACACCAGCAATTGGGGCAGCGTGTCACTCCACAACAAAGGAAGGACTGAAACGCTCACCATGAGGCCTCTGTACTCAAACTCAACTGTCTTCGGATCACAAACAAAACCTGGATTTGTTGCTAAAGACAATATGGTCCCTGTCCATAGCAGTCCAGGTTTCTTGTTTACGACACAACTGCAAATGAAGGTGATGATGGCTGGATACCTGGACTGATATACTGGGCACTGAGACTGCAAATTTCCTTCTGTTAAGTGCTGGAAAAGGTTAAACAGAGACAGTGTGTAGTGAAGGTGTCACCTGTGTCTGGATGGTAGACAACAAAACTGTTGGACAGGTTCGTACTTGTCAGTGGATCAAACATTTCTCTCTACTGGTGGTCCGTCTTTCCTTCCATAGGCTGTTTGCCATGTGTGCGCGTGGCCTCACGTAACCACTGCCCCAACACCTCCTAACTAGGTCAGAATGTACATCATAGAGGCATGTCTTGCAGTGAATGATCTCTCACCTAGAGGTATGCTACTCAAAAGTACCCCCTGAAAGCTTTTTTATAGACAGCAGGGGAAGCACATTTACGCCTTCTTGTGGCAAGACCCAGTGTCTAATCAGACCACATCTCTAATCATTTACTTATCTGCCTACAATGTAACTGCATGCCGAGTTCTGAAGCAATCCGACATTTCTCACTAGGTGATTTATTTATTTATTTTTTGGTCAATGAGTGTATTTAGAAAAATTAGATAATATTTTAATATACTTATATTTTAATATCTAATGTTAATCACAGAACTATAATTCACCATCCCAGAAACATGAAAAAACATCTAGTGTCTGATGAACAAAACAGTGTAAAGTGTATACAATTATTTCTGGCAGTAGAAGGTATTATGCTAAATATTAGAAAGACTTCTATAAGTTGTATACTTTCAAAGGGTCATGCATGACTCTGCACACGTCGTGTGAACCTGAGAACACTTGGCCATACTTGATGCTTCTGTTTCAAATAAGTGATCTGAGTATCTCTATAATCTCTCATAGATGTATCATATAAATGCCAGTAAAGGCATCTCTGCTCTGCAAGATCTTCTTTAAGATCGTGAAGCGAGGCACACATAGGGAAAGCCTACAAAAAGAGAGGAAACCACTGCAATTGCTCCATTTTTGGTGACTGCATCATTAAAAGTAATTTATTTCATTACTTACCTCTGGTCATTAACAAGAAAATATGCACTAAATGCTTCACAGCAGGTTTTTGGTCAGTTGGTTTTTTTGCCTGATGAAAAAAATTGTCACTTTAGTCATTTTACAGATAATCTGGCTATCAGTGTCCTTTAGAAATGCTTATAAGATCTTCCTATTGTCACGAATCTCATGCAGAGGAAGACGGAAATGGATGCAAGTGCAAAGTGTGGTTTTATTCGAAGTGGACAAGGTGTAACAGAACAAGCAGACATCCAGAATGTGTAGTGGGGCAAAAAAGTATTTAGTCAACCACTGATTGTGCAAGTTCTCCTACTTAGAAAGATGAGAGAGGTCTGTAATTTTCATCATAGGTACACTTCAACTATGAGAGACAAAATGAGAAAAAAAAAAAATCCAGGAAATCACATTGTAGGATTCTTAAAGAATGTAATTGGAAATTATGGTGGAAAATAAATATTTGGTTAATAACAAAAATTCAACTCAATACTTTGTAACATAACCTTTGTTGGCAATGACAGAGATCAAACGTTTCCTTAAGTCTTCGCCAAGTTTGCACACACTGTAGCTGGTATTTTGACCCATTCCTCCATGCAGATCTCCTCTAGAGCAAGGATCTGAGTCCCTCTCGGCGTAGTGTGTTACTGATGGTAGCCTTTGTTACGTTGGTCCCAGCTCTCTGCAGGTCTTTCATCAGGTCCTCTGTGTAGTTTTGGGATTTTTGCTCACCGTTCTCATGATCATTTTGACCCCACGGGATGAGATCTTGTGTGGGGCCCCAGATCGAGGGAGATTATCAATGGTCTTGTATGTCTTCCATTTTCTTACAATTGCTCCCACAGTTGATTTATTCACACCAACCTGCTTGCCTATTGTAGATTCACTCTTCCCAGCCTGGTGCAGGTCTACAGTTTTCTTCCTGGTGTCCTTTGACAGCTCTTTGGTCTTGGCCATGGTTGAGTGTGGAGTCTGACTGTTTGAGGCTGTGGACAGGTGTCTTTTATACAAATAATGAGGTCAAACAGGTGCCATTAATACAGGTAGCGAGTGGATGACAGAAGAGCTTCTTAAA